>CAVNYN010224811.1:0-44684 GCA_963692815.1 Nyctanthes arbor-tristis
ACATTGTAAAGGTATATGCGTCGGTTGTTGGATGAAGCCTAAATGTCACAATAGTCGTCCATTGTTTCACAACAACCAAAGCCTAAAGCCCATTTTAAAAAAAATTAAATCATATAGACAATAGGCATTAGTTGTGCATATACAACCGACGCCTATTGTCTATTTTTTCTAATGGACTCTAGGCGTCGGTTTTTGGACAATAACCGTCACTTTTTTTTTTTTTTTTTTTTTTTTTTTTTTTTTAAGAATACACCAGAAATAGCTATTGCCAGTGATCTACGAAAATAAAACAACAAATGCACAAGCCATAGCCAAGAAGAAACATCACCAACACTAGCAATTTACATACACTTTAACGCAATTATCACTAACTTAATATAAATGAAACTACAATTAATAACTACTCCAAACTTTAGCAATAATGTAATATAGTATTATAAGCTAACGTAAATAAACCATTAAAAATCAAACTAACCATCGAATATAAATCAAAGTACTCCAAACATTAATAACTATTATATTACTAGACTATTTCAATCATCACCATCTTAATATAAATCTAACTACAATCAATAACTAATTCAAACGCTAGAAATAATGTAATCTATAAATTGCTCAAAACCATTATTTCATTAAGTAACCATTGAAATTATGTGCACCAACTATTCAAATGTACATGTTTGCATGAAAATTTATAATCCATAACAACTAAATCATATTTCAAAATAGACAAGACAAAAAATCACATACAATGGTCGACAAAGTACTGGACCCATTTATCCCGAATTCTCGTCTATATTCGCTTAATATATGATCCTGCTTCTTGTAGCTACAACAAACAAAAGAAATATAATTACTTTGTTATTAAAATATATATATGAATGATTAGATAATTCTTAGTTTTTGATAAATATTTATACCATATCAAGATTTTCTGAACTACTGGAATATAGTGTGACTATCTCATACATATTTCTCATCACACAGTAGTCACACTCATTGGATCTCGACTACTGAGTGTACTAAAATTGCCAACAAGTTGAAAATAAATATTAATAATTAAACCGCTAAAATTTGAGACTTTAATAGTTATTGTAACATTTAGAGGATATTTTGCATACCGCAATTGATTTCTACATGAGATGGTTTGTCACTATTTTCTCGGACGCCCAAAACATTTTAACTAACCTAAAGTTATAAAATATATATAAGTTAAATAAACTCAAACTTACACAAAAAGACTATTATGTCAATAGTTATTGATAATTACTTACACAGAGAATTCCAGCTTGATAGTCAATTTGAGTGAACTATCCTCGAGAGAGTCCAAGCAGTACACCTTGTTTCATTCAAGGCACAACACAAGCAACATCCAGTGATTTTTAGAATATTTTATAAGAATGTAAGTTAGCATAATTTAGCCACAAATAATTCAAATTAAGCCAAAAGCAAAAAAAAAAAAAAAAGGTGAGTAGCTACAACGGTTTTACTCCCGATGATATGGTGCTAGAATGTACTTCTTGTCCATCATTTGTACATTTGCGTTGTATCATGTAAGTAAAATTCGGTCCTCCACTAACTAGAGAATTATTAGCGCAATCGATGCTAGGCAAAGAAACCTGATACTTAGAATCCCATGCATATTCATTGCACAAATGATGCAAGTACCTGAAATACATTATACCAAACATGAAATGTCAAATTAAAAATTATATGATATACTTAATTGTGAGAGGGGAAGTCTTACGTTTCCCAAACTTTCAAAATAGGTACGTTCAACCATTACATCTTGAGTAAGTCAGTAATATCTTCGATAGAAATATGAATATCATTCACCATGTTGATAGGGTATTGAAACACATCCTCAACCATCGGCACGTGAAATCCATAGAAAGGGATCGTGCAACCTTTTGAGGTTGCGACTTAGGGAAACCAATGTCACATCGTCAAAAAGATTAAGCCGTGCTGAAGAGACTTCAACAATCGCGGGCTATTTGCCTTGTCCTGTAGATGCTGCTTGCTCTAGTAAGTGTTCCTACAGTGATAATTTGTTTGCCATCAAAACATGTGTAACACAAAATCCAATATACAAAAACGCTTTTTGTGTAACTTCAATTCATTTCCGTGCCTAATATCACTAAATATGCAGGCCACTGAGTGAAACTGCCTTCATCGACATCTACTAACTGTTGATGGAATGAACTTCGCACTGAAAGAATATAATCCATCACATCATCACGTACAAAGTAAACTGAGACTTTTTAGTGACCAGACAGTAACTGTTTACCGTGCACCAACGTAGTAGTGTCGGATGAGTAAACCATCCCCTCTCGCACAATTTTAGTCACACCGCTACAAACAAGGGCGAAACGACATGGGGGTCGACTTCTTTGAATATTCAAAACAAGTGAACAAAATAATGTTAGCTGTAAGAATTAAATGAAGTCAAAGCATTCAACAATATCATAACGCAACACTAAGTATACCTTAATGTCAGGATGTGGCTGGGGATCAACTCAGTGGTAGCTACTACGAGTCAGTAGTCTGACAGAAGGACTCACTGTTGTAGGTATTTCCATGGTACGAAATTGCAGTAGTATTTCCATGCCAAAATGTCAGAAGACAGAGGCCATCTACGACTGCAACATATCAAACTAAGCCTACATCTATGTCATGGTCTATTTACCTCCAAGTCTCCTCTCGTATCACGATTTAGCAATACCAACGGCTTCAACACCATCTAGATAATCAGCACAAAATTCAATAACCTCCTCAACAGCATAACATTCAATTATACTCCCTTCCAATCGAGCTCGGCTTCTCACATATCCTTTCAAAATACCCATGTATCTTTCAAAAGGATACATATACCTCAAGAACACCTGACCATAGATCTTAATTTTCCTTACCAAGTGAACAATTAAATATACTATAATGTCAAAAAATAATGGCGGAAAATAAATTTCTAGCGGTATAGAGTGATAACAACATCGGCTTGCAATGCATCCAACGCCTCCAGACCTTGCAACAAATTGAGTTGAAGAAGAAGCATAGTTTAATTATGACATCTAATATATTTTGGTAATATACATCGTATTGCAACCGGCAGGAACTGTTGCATTAAGATATGACAATCGTGGGACTTCATATCAACTAATTTCAATTCTTTCATCGAGGCGAGCCTCTAGATGTTTGATGAATAGCTAGATGGAGCTTTAACAACATTTAGGCACCCACAAAAGCTTGTTTTCTCTTGTTCAGAAAAGGTATAGCATGCGAAGGAAAAAATGTATGCTTTCTGGACTCCTGCAGGGCTAACTGTTCCCGTATTCCCATTTCTACCATGTCTTTTCTAACTTTAATACCATTTTTCTCTTTGCTGGAATATTCAATAATGTTCTAATGATACTATCGCATACATTTTTCTCTACGTGCATTATATTGAGACGGTGTCCAACTTGCAAATGTTGCCAGTATAGTAGACCCCAGAATATAGATCGCTTCTTGCATAGACTCTTCTGTGAAGGCTTAGAAGTTTTGGTAAACATGACAATAACATTTTTAACCCTTTCATAAACCTCTTTTCCTATTAACGACAAGTGAGCGACTCAAGTCTCAGTTTTCCCATTCAAAGCCTTTTTCTTCTTTCAATACAGGTGGTCAAGTGTGAGAAAGATCTAATGACTCATGAATACATTTTTCGTACAGTTATTTAACCAAAAATCAATGGTCTTGTCTTCACAAACGGGGCACGCTTTAGCTCCTTTGATAGTCTAGCCTGACAAGTTACTGTATGCTAAAAAGTCATTTATGGTGTAAAAAATCATAGCACATAGTGTGAAATACACCCGGCTATATACATCGAACACCGACACACCTTCATTCCAAACAACCTCAAAGCATTAATGAGTAGCGCGATATAAGCATCTATGTCATTTCCCGGATGTTTAGGTCCCGAAATCAACAACGACAATATTATGTACTTGTGCTTCATTCACAACTAAGGCGGAAGATTGTAACACACCAAAAGAACCAGCCAAGTATTATGTCAACTACTCATATTATCATGCGAGTTCATTCTATTTGTCCATAGTCTAAGCCTAAGATTCCTATCTTCACCACCAAATTCAAGAAATATCCTATTTATATTCCTCTATTGGGAAGAATCTGCCAAGTGTCTGAGTTTTCTGTCTTCTTTCCTCCTATCAGCATGCCACTATATTTTCTTCACGTCCTTTGCATTCGCAAACAAGCATTTGAATCTAGGTATTACGGGCAAATGCCATAACACCTTTGCCAAAGAGCTTTTCTTATCATCACGTTTATCATGGTCGTCATTTGCCTCATAAGTGGAGCTATGAAGCTCGTTATCCTCGGGAAGCATGTCTCTTAGAAGTTCTAATAACTCTTGGAAACTCCTATCACTCCACCACTCTTTGCTTTCAAGCTATACAACTTGAACACAATAGACAACTTTGTGAACTTATTACATTCAAGAAATAAAGGCTTTTCAAAATCGATGAACAAGCAGTCAAGAATGTATGGAGCCTCAATGAAATCATCTTATATATCACGTATCATTTCATCTATCTAATCGTTCTAGACATCATCATTATCTTCTCTGGCCACATTAATCTCATCGTTCTTGTTTACTGTATTCTCTTCCTGAGCACCCTTATTATCACTATTGCTTGTCCTAGGAAGTAAATCCTAGCTACGCCAAAACCACTGTGTATAACCTTCATTAAAACAACGCCTAATCAAATGGTGCTTGACTTCCATATAGCTATGATACTTTTTCATATTCTTACAATGGCGGTAGGGACAAGCCATCAATTCTTCCCGTTTCCCTTTTCTATTATCCTCAACAAATTTTACAAAATCTTCAACTCTATTCAAATATTCTAGTGTGGTATGTCTCCTATGCATCTAATTCCGATCCATATATATCTCATAACCTATTGAGAGAGCCAAAACAAGAGTTACTTATTTTTAATGGCTAATTTTTCATATATTATTTGATTTCCTTAATTCATCTATTTACTCATACTTGTTACTTAAATATCTATTTTCATCACAAACACAATCAAATAAATTTTTACATTATTTGATTTTCATAATTTATTTGTACGTCAAATTGTTTGTTATTTACATTTCATTAATTTGTATCATAACCTTAGTGAAAGAATTTTTATTATTTGATTTTCTTAACTTTTTTTATCATATTAATTACATATTCATTTCTTATCGTAAGCTTAATCAAAGAATTTTTATATTATTTGATTTTCATTATTTACTTATATATCAAGATTGTTTGTTAATTACATATTCATTTGTATCATAAAATTAAAGAAAGAATTTTTTCATTATTTAATTTTCTTAACTTATTTGTCTTGTTAATTACATATTTATTTACATCACACACGTAATGAAAGAATTTCTACATTATGTGATTTTCTTAATTTATTTGTCTATCAATACTTTTCAACTACATATACATTAGCATCACATTTTTTGTTGTCAATCTTTCTAGACAATGCATCAATTTCGAAAAACCCTTTGTGAGGCATTGTATCGAACATGTGGTGTGTAACATTTCCAACTTTTATAAAAATCCTACAAATTCATGAAATCTAACTAAATCTTGTGCACCCATAACAATGTCTAAATATATTTAGCGAACAATGTCCAAGATATTACATAAATCCACTAAAAATCAACAAAATTCATATTTACCACAAATACACAAATTAACCAAGAATATAACTATAATTCCCAAAATGTAAAAAAAAATCTTCCACGATTACAAACTAACCAAGAAATGGAGAAATACCTTCAAAATGCTTTGAAGAAATGGTGAAAAAGGTAAAAATAAAGTCACTAATCGCCACCATTCGCCGTCATCCGCCGCTCGCACCCGCTACTATGCCGTCGAAATGGTTGTAATGTCTTAGGTGGAAGGTGGCTGGATGGAGATATATGGGTTTTCGATGTCAAATATGGATTTGGGTCCAAAATGGCTCACTGAAATTTGTTTAAGGTAGCGGTTGAAGAGCGCAGTTGCTGAAATATAAATGAGGGTTTGCGTTGAGTTTGAAATATAGTAAAGGCATAGGCGTCGTTCCTTTAAGGAACCGATGCCTATTAAGAATACACGTCGGTTCCATCTTGGAACCAGCATGTATAATGAGTGTATAGGCGTCGGTTGCTAGCCGACTATTGACGCCTATAGTTTTGTTACATTATACACATCGGTTCCTCATCGGTGTATACTGATACAAATAATTTCAAAATTTCCACCGCGTTGTCTTTACACGTTGTCTTTTCCGTGAACCAACGTCTGCTGCCATTTTTTTTGTCAATTTCTGTAGTAGTGATAACAAGGTATGACTAAAATGTGGTTACTATTAAATAGTTATAACTATCAAATTAGTCCCTACGACGACAATGTAAATTAATTTTAAAGAAAAAATATTTATTATACAGCGACCATTAATTTTGTTGTTATAACAATCTATGAACAAAACATCAGTTAATTTTAGGGGTTTTTGTTAACCAAAAAACTTGAAAGCACAATGATATTTGTGGTAGCTGATAATATAATATGGTTGTTTATAATACATATTACAACCAATTTTTTGGTTGCGGAAAAGGAAACTAACCAAAATTTGGTTGCATCAAATGATTTTTTCAGACCGAATCCATTGCAATAATAACAAGATATATGGTTGTTGAAAATAAAAGTTGGTTGGCCAATGACATATTTAACGACGAGTAGCTGGTGGTTGAAATTCCGATATTCAACAACCAACATGTAACCCCCGAAATTTAACAGGTAATATTTCATATAACTTTTGGTGATATTACGTGAAATGTCAATATTTTTGTGGAATTATAAATATTGGATTTAGAATTCTAGAAATTGCTATGAGATTGTGGTCTTTTATGTCAACAAGATATATGTAAAGTATTCGGATATTTATGAGAATTTGTTTAAGTTAAGTGACTAAGAAAAAATAAATAAGAAAGTTTAAGGATTACACATTAATTAAAAAATTGCGAAACAAGCCCCTAAAAATTTCTAAAAATAGGGGTTAGGGGTAATAAATTAAAGGAAGAGAAAAGATGAAAATCGGTCAAACCCTCGCACATTTTCTTTGAAGGAGGCTGGCGACAGAGGATAGACACCCCTTTTTTTGGGGCGGCCAGCCCCAAGATAATAGGAGGGTTTTTTAAAATTAAAAGGGATGGCTGGGGCCCCTTTTTTGGGGCCGGCCACCCTTCCTAATGGGGGCTGGCCGTCTCCAAGTTTTGGCACTTTCGTGCATCAAACAGAAATGTGTATAACATTTTGTGTAGAGCTCGGAATTGAGATCCATAAAAAGAGTTGGATTTCTTATTCGACGAGTTTCAATAAGGCATGATAAGTTAGAGCTGATATTGAGGACAATTTTGACAAGCATGAAAGAAAAGGTTGCAATAGCTATAGATAGAGGTAAGTAATAGTTCAACTACAATGCAAAACAATAGTATTATGTGTTCAAATGTGATAATGTGATATTCATTAGTTATGCCTTATGATTGGAAAGATTACAATATATGATGACTCGTTGACATTATTTGAATATATCAATGCAATATTTGATAAGAGATACTTGGAAACATTGGGCATGATGTATATGAATTGACTGATATTATAGTATTGAGCATATTATAATATATGCCATATGCACCATTGTGCTTGACATTAACATGAGAATATGTATGTGGTATGAAGAAGATTGGCTTGTAAGCTAATGATGATTGTGTGAACCCCCTCTATAGTGAAACCGTACTTTATTTGCTGTCTGGGTAGATATATCACTCAGGGTGTTCCCCCGGATGAGTGTTTGGGGGCTCAGCAGCAAAGTCATCTAGGTAGATATACCATTTGGGTTACCACAAAGCGAGTGTCTGGGGGCTTGGCAGCGATATGCCATGCCTATTAGTTCTAGATTGCATTTTGGACTAGGAGTGACTCCTCAACGATAGACCCACGTAGATCTTAGTACATGAGCATTTAATTTGGCCTTATTGATATTGAGCTTGTACGGTATACTATATGAGGGTTGGGGCCCTGTACGTTTGGTGGTGTGACGTCATGTCATCACTTAATTGACATCATATACATAATGATCATGCTTACCATTACTTGCCGAGAATTACTTATATAAAATCTACTTAACTGTTGTAAAGTAATAATACATTATTAACTTAAAATAGCCATAACCTTCCTTGTGGTTGGCTCATGCACCAGAGTCAAAGCCCAGTGCACAATTGCGCTGTTATCTTAGAGTTGCCACCGACCCTGTTACTTGCCTTTTAACACATATAATGCAAAACTATATGAGCTAATATGAACTTTATAAGTTCATATAGTTTAAATCTTATAATGAGATTTAATGCAAAACTTTATAACTTTATAGTTCATATAGTAATATGAACTATATGAACTTTATAAGTTTAAATCTTATAATGAGATAAACTTTATCGGCTAAGATCATCTTTGGGGACGTTTTAATTATATAATCAAATTTATTACTAATATATACATATCTCAAAATTTACTTTATGTATTTAAGTTTAATGAAAATAATTTGTGATCGAACATTTGGAATTTTTGGTTCACCCGTGTTTTATTCTTGGGAGAATTTTCAAATTTAATTAATGATTTATTCCATAATATAATATGGAAGGATTTCCAAAAATAGTTGGGAGTGTTATGTTTAAGTGGTATAAGAACATGATTTATGTGACTTTGTAGACTGCCCAACATATGCATGCTTGATGGTTACTTGGAGTCCACTGGCCAAGTAAGTGATTTCTTAGCTTATGTGCATTATATTACATCCATAAAGTTAGCATGCATAAAGTTAGCATCCATAAAGTTAGCATGCATGTGCTTGGAAAAGATATTTATCATATGATTCAATTTTAATGCTAACATGGTATTAGACGTGGGTGATTGTTAAGTATCATGTTTTCATTGAGTGAATATTGCATGTTGAACCGTTATGAGGTGCGGATTGCACGTCTCTTGCTAAAAAAAAAAAAAGGAAGAAAGAGAGAAATATTGGAGAAATTAATTCTTTTAAGATTTTTCGATTGATTTGCACTAGACAAGAACGTTCTAGTGCCAATTGTGAGTGGTTATTGCTCAAATTTTTATTATTAAAGTGGATATGATGAATTATCCCAAAAGAAAAAAAAGAGAAGGGAGATGTGGAGTTTCACCGTAGACTTTTTTGAACCTTTGGGTACTTGAAGTCCGCCATTTTATCATCATATAGTCTATGATTGGGAGTAATGGTTTATTATGAGGTTAAACATATATATATATATATATATATATGCGTTGTTGGGTAAAAGAAGATATAAAGGAAGAAATATCTATTAGAGACTTAAATTTGAGAATTATGCTTTTGGAAATGGGAATATCTTATATATGTTTCAGAAAGGATATATAAGACTACCATTAACTGCTTATATTGTTTGCCTATGTATCAATAATTTGGCCATCTTAAGTTGAATGTAAAGGTTATCTTGTGGGTTCAAGTATGAATTAGGTCAGTGTGATCGTGTATAGAAGTACAAGAAAGATTACGAACTGATGTTTTGGTCAACATGGAGAGTGTTATATTCTAATAATGAGATTAACCAAAGAAAATTTTGCGAATGGATAAGATAATTCAATTTTGGCTTAAATCCCAATGATATGGGATATTAGAATTTATAATCTTGGTAACACCCTTATGGGTAATAATACAAAATTAGTATTGATGATATATGGTAAAACAGTTATTTATAAGTCACCATATAGAGATTGGATAATCAAAACTATTTTCATTAGTTGTGAGTTATATACTGATTTGTATGATATTTGATAATGGATGGTAGGAAAGCTTGATGAGCAAAAAGGAATTATGTTATATACCAATATAGGTAAGGAATGTTATATATATATATATATATATGATGAGTCCAATGAGGATTATGCTGAGCGAAATCCTACTTGAAGTGACAATGTCACTATATGTTGGGCATTTTGGAATGGAAGAACGAACCATCAATATTTTATTTTGATGGCATTTTTGCTCAATGAGGCAAAAAAAATTGATACATTGATTTAATTTTATTTTGTATTCAATAGTATAAGATTTGAAGTCTATATGTTCCTAGTGATATATCAAGGACCTATGTTGGTGCTACATGGTAAAGTTTGGTTCTTACGGTATCGGGATGTGGTTGAAAGACAAGAGTCACTATAGTAATGACCTCAAATCGTCCCCTATAGGTATAAAGATGTTTGAAGATAAATATGTGGTTAAATCCTTAAAAAGAATGTGGAACACTGGATCATACATGTAAGAGATTTTACATATGATAAATTTAATTAGAATTAGAATTATAGTATACCAAAGTCATTATTGTATGGAACTCATGCTATCCATTTTGAAGTGTATGATGTGAATGTGACATTAGAATTGAAAGTGAGATATATGTTATCCATCCTCAATACTATGAGTAGTGAATGGAAAATAAGATTGTTAGAGAAATTATTATGAAAGCAAGATATATATAAGATAATGTATTGATAATACTATTATTATAGTTGATGGTTCTAAAAATTAGATAGCATTGTTAAGGTTGCAATAATCACATGATATGATTTATTATAGATATAAATATTTTAGGATGATTATAATTGTGTTGATGATAAATCATGGGTTTCAGGTTTTGGATTTCATAAGAGTAATTGAGAAATTTTGGTAGACGTCATAATATAATGATTATTTGATGGGACAATCATTTGAAAAAGTATTATCGAAAGATTTAGAGATATGACAATAGGATCATGATTACTTCAACAACGCTCCATTGGGTAAATGACTAATCTCAAACCACGTAAAGATTTGACAATGAAAATATTGTGGTTACCATTTATACTCTTATTAATATATCAAAGATGAATAATTGATTAGTAGGACGTATTAATTTTAATACTTTGACGAGTATATGGAATATATGAATTCGTTGAGGATTAAGTTTAGTTGGTAAGTATTCTAAAGATCTAGTGATGTTAAGAGACACATGTCATAAAAATGTTGATAATATTTTACATACTAGATCTTGGTGTAACTTTCGAGTAGAAATGGATCAAGCCGTTTGGAATCTTTTAAGTTATTAGTTAACTATTAATGATTTTAATTGACGAATGAGATGCGATAATAAGATAAATATATTACCATGAGAAGCGTTTATGGATATTGAGATTTATGTAAGTCACGATTCTTGGGATTATTAAATTTTGAGTTCCTATGAAATTTGAATTGTGGATTATAGTTAGCATACACATGTACGAGATTAAGGAAGACGTGACTAAGAAGTACGATAGTGCTGAATTATGATGGTAGTGATTAACTTGTATAATTAGAAGATTGTGTACTTTTTTAATTCCTTTAAACTACTTGTTTAATTATGAGAAATTCTATACATAAATAACGATAAATATAAGATCGACGAGTTTGCCAAGGTAAACTTCAGAATTCATGTTGATAAAGTAAGTACTGTTTGTGCTAAACATGAATTTCTAGTTATATGAACCATATAAGATGATATTCAGGGAAATATAAAGGGTCGAGGATATAAGCATATCTTGATAATTGGATAGCTGAAATGCTATTTGAGAATTTCTTATTAGAGATTTTGAATTAATTCAACCACCATTAGACATCAATAAAGTATTTTTGTAAGTTTCTTGCAGATGCACAAGGTACTTTATTCTAAATTTTTAGATATGACGTACATATGATATAAGAATATTGAAATTTGAGATTTTTTTAAAAAAATTCCAGGTGTATTCTTGAAGACGAACTGAATAGAGATATAATTAGGGAAATGAGAATCGGTACTTGATGAGAGTGTTGATGATGCAATTGCAGGTTTATAATTAACTTAGAAATAAGTGATTGATGAACTTCATTTGATTCTCTGGTTTAAGCAGGTTATTAACTACAGGATTTTTAGCGCAACTATATCCTGGGCATAAGTTAAAACATGAATATAGGAATGTAAATAGGTATGTAAACAATATTGGATTAGATGCCAGTTTTTTTTTATGACATTTATTCTTTTAAAGGGAGAAGAATATAGTCGAAGTAACACTTCGTATGTATCATAACAATAAAGTACTGAATTTCGAGGATGAAATTCCTTTAAGATGAGAAGATTTGTAGTGTCCCGAAATTTAAAAAGTAATATTTCTTATAACTTTTGGTGATATTACGTGATATGTCAATACTTTTATGGAATTATAAATATTGGATTTAGAATTCTAGAATTATTTTAAGATTGTGGTCTTTTATATGAGCTTGTAGAATTTTCCTATACTATATGTAAAGTATTCAGACATTTTTGAGAATTTATTTAAGTTAAGTGACTAAGAAAAAATAAATAAGAAAGTTTAAGGATTAAACCTTAATTAAAAAATTGTGAAACAAGCCTCTAGAAATTTCTATAAATAGGGGTCAGAGGGTAATAAATTAAAGGAGGAAAAAAAGATGAAAATCGGTCAAACCGTCTCACATTTTTTTTAAGGGCCAGCCCCTCAGTTTTTATTTAAGAAATTGGGGGGCACAAGCCACCCCTTTTGAGGGCAAGCCACCCTCCCTAATGGGGGCCGGCCGTCCCCAAGTTTTGGCACTTTGTGTATAACTTTTTCTTTAGAGTTCGGAATTATGATCCGTAAAAGGTGTTGGATTCCTTATTTAACAGGCTTCAATACAACATGATAAATTAGAGGTAAGATTGAGGGTGGTTCCAAAAAGCATGAAAGAAAAGGTTACAATAGCTATAGACGGAGATAAGTAGTGGTGCAACTACAATACAAAACAATATTATTATGTACTCGAACGTGATAGTGTGATATTTATTAATCAATCCCTATGATTGGAAAGATTGCAATCTATAATGATTCGTTGACACTATTTAAATATATCAATGCAATCTTTGATGAGAGATACTTGGAAATATTTGGCATGATGTATATGAATTAACTAAGATTACAGTATTGAGCACATTATGATACATGCCATAGGCACTCATTGTGCATGATGTTAAACATGAGAATATGCATGTGGCTTGAAGAAGATTGGCTTGTGAGCTAATGGTGATTGTGTGAACCCTATATAGTGATGTGGTACTTTATTTATTGTCTAGGTAGATATGCCACTTAGGGTGTTTCCCCGGGTGAGTGTTTGGTGGCTTAGCAGCATTGCCATCTAGATAGATATACCGCTTAGGGTACTACTACAAGAAAACTACGGATTACCAATGGTAAATTTCCGACGGCAAGAAATCCGACGGTCAAACCTATATTTGTTGGTAATTGCCGATGAAAACTAATATCGTCGGTAGATACCGATAGTAATATGGGTCGTCGATAATTACCGACAGCTAATCATATATGTCGATAAATACCGATGACTGTTTGTGATTACAGACGGACTCGTTCTTCCGTCGGTGATTACAAACGGAGTTTGTTTCTATCAGAAATCACCGATGGCTTCACATTATCGATGACCTTCACAATGCTGTCAGTAATTACCAACGGCCATACATATTTGTCAGTAACTACTAATGGCTACCTGAAGCCATCGGAATTACTGCTAGCTTTCCATTGCCTTCGGCAATTTGATACGGGTAAAGCTTTGTGTTCCGTTGGTGTTTCCAACCGGTTATTAGGCCATCGAAAATCTTCAATATTTTTTTCATTAAAAATGCAAATAATTTGGAAGAACAAATATGCATCTTAATTTATGAATTTAACTTAACTCAAATTGTTCTTTCTATTTTTTTCAACGCAACATTTGTTCTTTAAAGTTACTGTATGAATGGATTATATTATTTTGTATATAAATATTTACATATCTAGTGTAAAATATTTATTTTGTAAGTGATTGTAATTATTTTTTAATTATATGTTTACACATTTCAAACTTGCATAAGGGTGGAATTAGCATTTCAACTCAATGGGAGCGAACTTAAGCGTGGAATTACATTTTAAAAATAAGACTATTATCATGTAGTAGTAAAAATGTGATAAATTTTTACAATTCCCTATGTATGGCAATACTAGTAGTAATTTAAAAATGAACCAAAAATGAGTTGGAAACTAGATAGAACCAAGGTAACCAAAAAAAAAAAATTAATAACAGTAAAGAAAAATAAATCAAGTTTGAGAAAAATAGCTTGAGAAAATCATATGGAGGATGTGAATAAATAGAATTCATTGCTGAATTGAGACCTTCGATATATCAAGGACTATCAACTTTGAATCAAGAGAAGACAGTTTGGTGAATAGATTGATGTCAAGCTTTTATGGTCACTTGGTTTGTAACAAAATCTTAGTGCAATTTTACCTTTGAAGTTTTAATATGTTAGAATTTGAAGCAAATCTTAGCTTCTAAATAAATAGATGAATTGATTTTGTACTTGACGTAAAAAAAAATCGATGTTGAATTAGAATTAAATTTATCAATTGATAATTTTAATTTGATGATGATGCTAATAATAATAATAATAATATTATTATTATTATTATTACTATTATTATTTGGACAATTGTTTCAGAACGAGAAAATGAAAATTAAAGAAAATGAAAAATGAAAAGGAAAAAAATAATTAGTGGCAAAACTTTAAAAGTAATAGTGAAAAAATAATTCAGAGTATTAAAAAAAATCATATCTATTATATTACAAAATATATTTATATATATATATAAATTATATGTTTTTTTTGAACTAATATATATAAGTTATATGTTAAATATACAAATAATGCACAATATTTTAATAATTTTCTAAATTGCAAAGACTATATAATTATATGTTAAATATAATATAGATAGACATTCATGATAAGAAAACATATTTCGCTTGGTGGTTGGGAACCTACACCCCAACCCTGAGGTTGGGGGATTGAATCCTCAACTATGATTTATATGCCAGGAATTATAACAGAGCGGCCGGGTCGGGTAGTGGGCGGGCTTGTTGGATCGGGTCGTACATGGTGGGCAGGCTGGGTCAGGTCCCGTGCGAGTAGGGTTGTAATAAAAAATTCTGATTTCTTTATTTATTTTCAAATATTACACATGGCCGTAGGGTTGGGGCCCCACATACTTAGTGGCGTAACATTATCGTCATCATTTAATTGACATCATATACATAATGATCATGCATATTGTTACTTGCTGAGCATTAGTTCATATAATTTTGCATTGTAGGTATTGAAAGGCAAGTGACAGGGTCGGTGGCATCTCCGAGATAATTGGGCAATTGTGTACCAGGCTTTGACCGAGACTAACCACAAGAGAAACCTAAAAAGGTTATAGTTATTTTAAGTTAATAATGTATTATTACTTTATAACAGTAAAGTAGATTTTATATTAATAATTCTCGTTTGTCTTCTGCTCTTGATTTTAAGTACGCTTAATATATATGAACTTTATAAGTTTAAATCTTACAATGCAATAAACTTTCTTAGATAAGATCAATTTTGGGAACGTTATAATTCTAATCTAATTTATTACTAATATATATATATCAAAATTTACTTTATGTATTTTAGTTTAATGAAAATAATTTGTGATAGAACTTCTGGAATTTTTGGTTCACCCGTATTTTATTTCTTGGGAGAATTTTCAAATTCAATTAATAATTTATTCCATAAGGGAAGGATTTCCAAAAATAGTTGGGGGTATTACACAATAGATATAGTGGTTGCTAAAAACTTTTTTGAACTTGTTTTTATCAACCAGTCGGCGACAACAGATTTTTAGTTGGCGGAAGAGTATCAACAACTCATGATGAGTAATTTACGACCAAAAGATTAGTTGTTGAATGCGATATTTCCCATAAGAAGTCACCTTAAATATTTATTACAGTTTTTGGGGGTTTCTATAATCTATTAATCTTCTGCTTTATAGTTAGTCATAGTTGAGAGTCCACCAACATAGCAATTTTCTTGTGGGAGACCTTTGAAACTGAGCTCTTTTTCGTTTCGGCCTATCAATATTTCACTAAAAGATATTAGAAGTTATAGCTTTCTTTTATGTGTAACGATAACAGATCTAGACGTGCTTGATATACAATGTTACACATGCATAAATTTTCACATAAATTTTGTCACTATTCTGTTACTAATTCCTAATAATGCTTACATTTTCTTTCAACTATTCTCTTTATTCCTTTCATTTTAGGTGCGTGAAGAAAAGTTCAATATTAACCACTTTGATTTTATAGTGTAATCAAAACAAGGTGAATTTCAAGTATAAAATAAGAAAATTAAAAATATGTAGTCATGTTGGGATATATATAGTGATGGCATAAAACTTGTGGAACCCCAAGCGCCAAGTTTAAGGTTTATATTTCGTGAATTATTATTTTTTTGGAAGTGAATATTATTATTATTATTAATTTTTTTGAGGCAAAATGAACTAATATTTTGCCAAAATGCATGTGGTCCGATGGCACCCTTGTTGGTTTCCAAGCCTTTGGTTAAAGCTTCAATTCCCTTTTTCTACAATCCTTTTGTAACATAAAAAGAAAAAAAACAAAAGAACTATTGTTTTGAGATTCATTTGAAGATATTTTTTTTTATTTTGAACTAGTTGTGTACGCGTGCGTTACACGGAATAAAATAATTAGCAAGAAAAAAATTGCTTAGTAATTTGAAAAACTAAATAACATAATTTTATTATGTACTACTCACTCATATACATATATTACTAATATACATAAATAAAATTCAATTAAAACGCATAATATTTTTAGTTAGCATAAATTGTCATTCATAGAACAATATTAAACAATAAAAATGAGAATAAGGAATTTTTACAAAATTAATTTCATATTGAGTATAAAAACTAAAAAAACCATAAAAAAGAGAGGATATGGAATTTATACATCTCCAAAATTACTCCGCACTCACATTCTTTATTTAATAAGGTGAAGACGATATTCATCAGAATGAATTATTTTCCATATTCATTCTCCACCTTATATTCTTGGAAAAATTATTTTTCGCATTTTCTCATCACTTATTTACTAAATCTACTCTAAAAAATTTAAAATACACAGTCTCCTATTACAAAGTCTCAAATTACAAAAGACCCAAGTGAACCAATATTACAAAAAGGAAAAATTCTGTATGATTTAGCATTTACCCCTAAAATTAATTTATAACGAATTTCTGTTCTAAAAGGAATTAAAAGAATTTTTTATTTTCAAGACATTTGTAGTCTAGTGGCACCCATATTAGTTGTTTACACCCTTGGTCAGGGTTTCGATTCCCCTCCCCTGTAATCCCCTTGTAATGTCAAAAAATTTTTTCATTTTTATTCTAAATTATTATCATCAAATATTATTACTATCGTATATCCTCAATTTAAATTTTCACCAATATATAGATTCCCAGAGAAAAATAAATAATAAATTAGGTAACATACTAAGCACACAGCCCTAGCTTTTATGAGGTTTAGTTTATCGTATTGAATTAAAGTAAAAGTTTTAAAATTGATTTAATTTACTTTATTATTATTATTATTATTATATCTCCAATCTCACGAGTAGACATTTAATCGAAATAAGAAAAAGTCTCAATAACCCAATACTTAACATTTGTATATCAACTGTCAGAATAGTGAAGAAATATTAAATATTTGAAGATAGCCAAAAAACTAATAGAATATGTATAACAAACATTAATAGATAAAAAATAGTATATAAAAATATATATAAATTTTGTATATTATTATAAAAAATAATAACAAAATGTAACTAATGAATAAGTATTTTTTTTAAGAAGAGAATGGATAATTATTATTATTGTTAATATATTATAAAATAAAAGAAGCATATATAAAAGTAGGATATTGGTTTTGACGGAAAAATTTACATATGACCACTATCCTACTTTAATATATATATATATACACACACACATATATGATAAGATTTTATTAGTTAAAGAATTAAATAAGAAAACAAGACCGGGTTGCTGGCACCAAATGAGTAGAAAAATACGTTATTTGAACACATACGTAAACAAAAATTATAACAAACTGGGTTTGAATTATTATTTTTTACTTTTTTTTTTGAGGAGTTCAAATTAGCTTATTATTATCTCTAAACAACCAGGATTCAAAGTCAATTTAATTTAAAAATAGTAATAATAATGATAATCACCCAACGTAGGCGGGTTTCTACCCCAATTGGTGAGGAGAAAAAGGGTACGCACGTCTCCCATAGCTTTCTCCTTCATCTTCTATCTTGCTCTTTCAATCCTCTTTTAAGTCACCATTTTTTTTTATTTTTTTCCTTTTCAATCTCTTGTGGTCAGATAAACTACGGAGAAGCAGTGTAGTAATAATAATAATAATAATAATAATAATAATAATAATAATAATAATAATAATAATAATTTAAGCCATATTTCGCTTTCAACATCAAAATTCCGCGCATCGCCCATATTGGAGGAGGCGTTTAGTTCTATACACCTCACTCGCACCAAATCGAATCTCTTTTATTTCTTTCGTCGCTCTTGCAATTTTCGGTTTTTATTTTTGTTTTCCATATTCCGGCACAGTTTACATCGGTTATTTTTCTGGTAAGCTATTGTCTCTTAATTTTGTACATTTATATCTGTTTTGTAAATTTGAATTTTCAATTGTTGTATGCATTCGGAATTCTCACATAAATTTCGCCGTTGAAGAAAAAAAAAAAGGTTTTTTAAGCTATTTGTGGAATTTTTAGATCTGTGCATGTAGGGAATTCTGGGAGATGTACATTTTCAATTACAAATAAATGATTGATTAATTCTCAAGATATAAGGTTCATGCGATTCGGGTGGGGGTCTGGTTATAGAATTGGGCTTTTGGAATCATTAATTTTGTTCTCATTGACTAGAACAATTTACAAAGAAGGAATTATCTGTCTTGCTTATATTATAGGTGGATTTGGAATATTGTTTTTACATCTGCAAAACAACCATGAATGAAGAAGACTCCGTTTTGACTGAGGCATAAGTCTGAGATTATGTTAATCCACCTGGGGCATTAAATTTGTTTGAAATAGTCACAAATTTTTGAAGATCCCCTTTTTGTCTGATCATGTTTAATCTTTCCAAGACATTAAATATTTTTAATACTTGCCAATGATGGACAAATGTATCCTTTGTCAGCGGCACATATTTCTGTGGAGGCGCTCTTGTGCTAATCACTGACTTCGTTTGGAGGAAGATAAAGCCATTACTCCTTAATTGTATTTTTAGGAGAATTTATACGTGTATGTATACATGAAGCTATATTTCTCATCTGTTACATTTATATGTCTAGGAATATGGATGGCTCGCCCCAGGATGGCAGTGTGGATTCGTTCTTGCGAAGCTATAAGCTTGGAAAAACCCTTGGCATTGGTTCATTTGGTAAAGTGAAAATTGCCGAACATACATTGACAGGGCATAAAGTCGCCGTCAAGATCCTTAATCGCAAGAAAATAAAGAATATGGACATGGAAGAAAAAGGTTGGTCAATCTTTATGTAACATTAGTATACAATCTGTTGATATAATGCCTCCTGCGGAATATAGTGTCTATATTACTCACTCTTGCATCACTTGGGATTTGGGGGAATATAATCCTCTGTTACCTGATGACTTTTGTTTTGCATTTGATGCTCTAATATCTGAAGCAAGCAACATGCTTTGTTCAGTTGTTGGAAAAAAAAAAAACTGAATTTGTTTTACATGCTTTGTTCAGTTGTGAAAAAAAAAACTGAATTTGTTTTTTTTTGCTTTCTTCTATTCATCAGCAGATTTTACTCTTAGTTTCCTACTCCTGCATATGGCATTTGGATATATGCAATCATTTTTCCGAATATTGTCACTCCATCATTTATGTCAAAAAGTTGCGTAAAGCTTGTAGTATGGTTCCACTAGGTGCTGAATCTGCATTCTCTTTCAGATTGTACTATACCTGTTGTATTTCAATTTTCAGCCTCCAATATTGTACTGGCTTTGTATCACCTAATTTTATCTTAACTTTGATAAAGGGTTCTTTTAGTTAATTTTCAGGAAATTTCCAGATAATAATAAAGTAACTTACGGCATATTCTCTTCCTTTTTTAACCTCTCTAAACAGCTGAAAACTTGTTTAAGTTCCACAGCTGAAAATTGAAACAAGAATAGAACCAGCTACCATCCATAGAGTTCAAGTTCCATAGCTTTCTAATTATTTCGACAATGAAGGCTTTATTGGTAGGATCCTTTGCAATTTATTTATCCTCATATGTAAGTTGTTTTAATGGGCTGTATTTTTAGTTTCATGTTATTTTCTAATACATCAAGTCTTAACAATCTCGAGTTGACTGGAGTGATCTTGTATGCTAGTTCTTATAGTTTAGCTAAAGAGCTGTTTTCTTCTTGCAGTTCGAAGAGAGATCAAAATTTTGAGATTGTTTATGCATCCCCACATCATTCGTCTGTATGAAGTTGTAGAGACACATGCAGATATATATGTGGTAATGGAATATGTGAAGGCGGGCGAGCTGTTTGATTACATTGTGGAGAAGGGAAGATTACAGGAGGATGAAGCACGCACTTTCTTTCAGCAGGTAGTGTTCTATGCTTGACATCCCAAGCCGAGTACTTCTAAAGTGAGTACCTCATCTCCTCTTTTTTGGGTCACAGACGTTAAATGTATTCTGGTTATTGCAGATAATCTCTGGAGTGGAGTACTGCCACAGGAATATGGTGGTTCACAGAGATTTGAAGCCCGAGAACCTGCTTCTAGATTCTAAGTGCAATGTGAAGATTGCTGATTTTGGTTTGAGTAACATCATGCGTGATGGTCATTTTCTAAAAACAAGCTGTGGAAGCCCCAACTACGCTGCACCAGAGGTTTGAATACTGATGGAGTGTTACAAGCTATAAATCTATGACAAAATTTTTCAGAATTGTGAAATGACACCTTGCAACAGTTTCGTAGATGGTTTCTGAGTGAATTCAGTCGCATTTTCATCTATAGGTTATATCTGGAAAATTGTATGCGGGGCCCGAAGTGGATGTCTGGAGCTGTGGTGTTATTCTCTATGCGCTTCTGTGTGGCACTCTTCCTTTTGATGATGAAAACATTCCTAACCTTTTTAAGAAAATAAAGGTAATCAATTAGCTACATATCCTTTCTTTCGGATACTGGTCCAGGTTGTGTGCAAGTGTAAATAGTAGAGTTGACTGCAGATACTATGGATTGACATTATATTATCTCCAACTGTTAGAATTTAGAAGACGGGTGTGGAAAAATGAGCTTTTGGTTGCTCAAGCCTAGTAGCTACAGGATGTCTACTGACTCATAATGAGTCCCCATTGCATAGTGAAAATTATAAGTTTCCTCATTCAGAGTAATTTAATGGTAAACAAATCCTTCTTTAACATTATGTCCTGAATTCCAGTAGCAATTAATATTCTCTAGTTCTTTTTCATTTTTTTTTCTCTTTTGTTTTTGTGTGTGTGGGAGTTGGACTTGGTCCTATTCAGAACATTGTACTTCTTTTAATACAAAGACTCCTCATTTTGAAATGTTGCCAAAGTAATCCATCTTATTGTAAGTGTTTTTCCTTTCAGGGTGGAATTTATACCCTCCCCAGTCATCTATCTCCTGGCGCTAGAGATTTGATACCAAGGATGCTTATTGTAGACCCTATGAAGCGAATGACTATACCTGAGATTCGTGCACATCCATGGTTTCAAGCTCATCTCCCTCGCTATTTAGCTGTGCCACCCCCAGATACAACACAACAAGCTAAGAAGGTGTAACACTTGTACTTTCATATTGATATATTCTAAATTTTCTGGTCGAATTTCATATAATAGTGGTTTTCCTTCTATTTCATGCACAAGATTGTCTTTTATGCAGTTCGTCGTTTTAAAGACATTTTCCATTAGAAATCTCTTACGTGATTATGAGTCTCTATTTCAGTTTTGCTTGTGTGGATATGTAGCTGATTGACTGGCTTTCCTTATCCCCTTATTCTTTGTTCTTTACACTTGATAATGTGGTGATTTGAGCCTGTTTCTCTTTACGATGCTTATGGTATGTGCCTTGTCTGATTCTTCCTTGAGGCACTGGTTGTTCTGGATTAGAGCTTGCAGCCCTAACAAGTAGTGTTTTCCATGATATATTTGAGGTAATTTTTATGGATGCAGATTGATGAAGAGATTCTTCAGGAGGTGGTTAAGATGGGTTTTGACAGGAATGCCCTTGTTGAATCTCTTCGAAACAGAGTCCAAAATGAGGTAGTTATGCAGTTAATTAGCCATCTCATGTTCATATTTTTATATTGCAAGCTTTTTATTTCTTTCATAAGTGGATTTATTGACTATATTTCAGGGTACCGTTTCATACTATCTGCTGCTAGACAACCGATTTCGGGTTTCAAGTGGCTACCTCGGAGCTGAATTTCAAGAGACAATGGTCTGCCTTTTAACTTTCAAGCTTATAAACAAACCTGTATTTACTTTTGTGTTTGCTATTTCACCTAGCTTTAGAAGGATCCTTTGTTTTCCCAGTTCTTAGGTCTCAACTGAGTTTTATCATGTTGGATATTTATGTGAGGTCCATTTTACAAATAGAATGTGTTTCTGCTGTTTATGTTCCTAAGTAATCCCTTTATCTTAGGAATTTGGTTATAACCCCTCGAACTCAGGTGAGAGTTTACCATCACCTGTGGGCCAATGGCTTCCTGGAGCTGTCGATTATCAACAATTTAGAGGCAGGCCCCAGTTTCCTGCGGATCGGAAATGGGCACTTGGACTCCAGGTTAGAATGACTCAATAACTCTTAAAGAGGATTGGTGTATAAACAAAATGAAGTTGTGAGTTGCGCTATGTGAGAAGAGAAGAAAATAGGCAGATTGACAGTGTTTCTGGAGTATACATGTGATTATCTTTCTTTATCGGTAGTGAAATTTAGCTTCTCCTTTCTACATAAAGTTATTTCAATTCTGTTTGTTGTTTGAGAAAAATTTCAACCAGGGTTTTTCCCATTTTAATTATGGAGTTCACTTTTGGTCATAGAATTAATTTCTATAATTTAGCTCCTCCTTGCATAAAGTTATTTCAATTCCTTTTGTTGTTTGTTTGAGAGAATCTTCAATCAGGGTTTTCCCCATTTTAATGATGTAGTTCACTTTTGGTCACAGTATTAATTCTATTATTTTGGCATTTCTTGGGTAGTCTCGAGCCCATCCTCGTGAGATTATGACTGAAGTTCTCAAAGCTCTGCAAGAGTTGAATGTCTGCTGGAAGAAAATCGGGCAATACAACATGAAATGCAGATGGGTTTCTGGCATTGCTGGTCATCAAGAAGGCATGGTTAGCAATTCTATGCATGATAATGGTTACTTTGGTGATGAATCTGCTATCACAGAGAATGAAAGTGTTATTCGGCAACAAAATGTGGTTAAGTTTGAAGTGCAGGTAATTACTTCTAAATAATGAAATCTGTCAAAGGCAGTGTGAGTTCTTCTTTTCATTTTCTTTTCATGCAAGGGCAGGAAATTGGACTATTTCACAGAAATAAACTCAGTAGATGTTTTCTCGAAGAACATATATATGCATGACAGCTTTCAGCATTCTCAGGTTCATGATTGTTCATTTGTGGTCTCCCTGATTAATTATTGTTGGGTGGCTATTCTTGCGTTTACAGCTTTACAAAACTCGCGAAGAGAAGTACCTGCTGGATCTTCAGAGAGTTCAGGGTTCACAGTTCCTTTTCTTGGATCTCTGTGCGGCTTTTCTTGCTCAGCTTCGTGTTCTCTAACCTAGATCTTGTCCCCATCCAGCTCTGCTGGACTCTATTGAAGAAACTTGACACACCGTAAATAATTAGTTCCAGTTGAGCCCCTACCAGAGACTCCTATTTTCACTTCTAGATGTGAATGTCGAGCGATACTAATATTTTTGTTCGACTTACTAGGAGTTTGGGCTCCCGGTTGGAGAATTTCTTTTTTCCTTTTCTGCACACCTGTAACATTCTCATTTTCACCAGAAAATATTCAGGATTTTGTTACCCCCTATTTCATTGACATAATTTGGTTAATGTTTCTGGCTTGGGATGTAGGCTGTAGCTTACTGATCCTAAAAGGTCTCCTTGATATTTGATAATGCTTTTTGTAATTATATATATATATATATTATATTATATAGGATGATGCTATTGCAATTTCCCATCTCCATTTCTCATTGAAGGAAACAAAATACAAATGTCCTTTGGGTAGGGTCTAGATTTGTTGTCTTGGTTTGACGGTCATATCACTATTAGGGTAGGAATCCTCAAGCGCCAGACGGGTGTACACTTTATCGTTTAAATCTGCGCCTAGCCGAGTCTCTTTCTCCTTCCAGCCAGGTGGCGGGATATCCCGCCTCCCGGCCTTCGATGACAGCCCCTCATGTAGGACGGGTGACGGGATATATAGGAGGAGAATATTTTTAGTGTCTAGATGCATTATTATTATTTTTTTAACCAGTGTAGAAAACTGAAGTGTTACATATAAGGACAATTACCAAAATATCCTTTCAAAAAAAAAGATATTGAAAATTAAATTTTTTTTTGAAATTAAACTCAAAACGCGGAAGAAAAAATGAATTTAAAACTCAAAATTGAAAATTAAAAAAAAAAGTGTTAAAATTTTGACGTCACCGATATTTTATTTTAAGGCTTATGTTTAAAATTAAAAACAGAAGCATTGTTTGGCCACGAGGACCATAATAAATCATGAAGAGAACATATCAAAGCTTTTTCATTTTTGCCAAAGACATTTGTAGTCTAATGTCATCTTTGTTGGTTACTTACATCTTTAATCAAAGGTTCGATTCCCTTCTCCTACAATCGTTTTGTAACATTAAAAAAATAATAATAATAACTTTTTCAATTTTATAAATTGCTGCAAAAATAATTGAAACCAATAAGTCAATTGTTCCAATAGTCAGAAAAATAAAAGTAAATAAATCAAATAAAATATAAAGTCAATTGTTCCATGATCAGCATCCCTAACTTGCCATTGCTGATGGACACAGAAATAAGAATGGTCACAATACCCTCTGAAATTCTAACGTCACGATTTGGTGGGATGAACTTGGTAGTACTGGATACAATTAAGAATCAAGATTAAATCTTGTTCATTATACTGCCGAGTCCTTTATAAGATTGCCGACTCCAAATTCTAACTAACGGAGCATATCGGTTGCAGATCAATTGAGTTCCAGATTGCCAATTCACTCTCCTCATCAGTTGAATTCTCTTGTGAGTTCTCATTCTGATGATTTTCCTCGACCCCTCGAATTTCTCCGCCCTCTTCTCGCGTTATCATCTTTTCCCGATTCGATTTACACGCATTCCGGAGTCTGCTCAAGTGATCACATCTTTCCTGTTGTAAAGCATTCCCTGATTTGAGCTTTAACTTTAGGCATTCAGTTATCCCATTGAATGCATACAACGAAGCCGAACACTTCCTCTCGTAATCCCTTTTCGCAGCCTCACTAAGCATCAATGGTTCGTTTTCATATTCCTCCAAAGAAATCTCCTCAGCAATCTCGAAAGGGGAACAGTTAAACGATCCGATTTCATCATTGAATATGAAGTCCACATCTTCAAGACTTGTGTTCTCTTCTTCTATGTTATTTTCTCCACTGGAGCACTGATCATTAGTGATCTGATGCTCTGAACTGCTCGAGATTTTCTCCGAATAGTCAGTTTCTGTTAAGCATGAATCGAAACCTGATGAGCATGGATAGTCACTTGTGATCATACCATCATCTATGGGATGATCATTCAGATAATCAGTGAATTGGGAAGCCGAAAATTTGGTCATTTCTTCGTCTCCACGTTCTTCCGGCTGCTCTGTTTTGCGTTGATCACAAAGATTTTGATCATGATCGTTGGTCAAAGAAGGAGCATTAATAGACGGAGAGGCTAATGCGTTATTCCTCGACTTAAGCCTGCTAAGGAGAAGCTTAGTAATCTTCGAAGGTAATGCCGGAGTATTAGAAGGGGACGGAGCAAAAGGCCAAAAATTTGTTCGTGTATTTGCGCCCCGCAGTAGACAAGCAGCCTCATCATAGGCTCTTGCGGCCTCCTCAGCGGTGTCGAAGGTGCCTAACCACACCCTTATCTTCTGAATTGTATCCTTGATCTCCGCAACCCACCGGCCGGATGGCCTTTGTCTAACACCAACGAACCGCTTTCGGGTTCGTCGGATTCCACCCACAGCTGCCGCCTCTGCCGTCTCCTTCACTATCTCGTCCCAGGCAACATTCCCTTGATCATCACAAGTTTTGTCATCAAATCCAATAGAAGCAGCTCTCTTCCTAGCCATTTTATTTGTGTATTTATGAGTTTGATGGAATAGTTTGATTCTTGTTGGCTAATTATAAGTGTATTTTGCACTTAAGTTGATATAAGAGAAGGCTTTATATTTATATGGAGGTAATATGAAGGTCCTAAAAGGAGAATTTTGTGCTCATGTAGCTTGTTCTTACTCTTTTGTACTTTAATAATTATTTTCGGCTTCTATAAGACAAATGGAACTTCTTCTTGATGAGTTTGATCCAGTCAAAAGTATTTGTTTTAAGGTTAAGTTTTAATTAAAATGACTAGTCATTCAATAGTAGTTTAAGAAATCTAGGTTTGGGCATTAAGATAGTGAAGATGAGGTAATCATTCGTATTGAGTACGTTATATGTAGAGATGGTATAAATTATAGAGTAGTGCTATTTAGTGTCACTGTTGCTTGAGACATATCAAAGTGGTGCTAAATGATAAGCTGAATTAAGTAGATCATTTATTTATTTATTTAATTCCACTTATTATTTAATGACACATTGGATGCCACTTAGACTGATGCCAAGCACTACTGTTGCTACATAGTATTATTCTAAATTATGTGCAAAAGAAATTTCTATAAGATTAAATAGTAAATTCTACAATGATGTGATTACAGTGTTAGTTTATGTTAGTGTTGGATTATCAAATAAAGTACTTGTAAAAACGTATAGATTTTCTATAGAAACAGATCGGACTCTAAATTCGGAGCCTGGCCACCAGCTACAGGGGGCCACGTCACCTGTGTCATATTGACATGTTGCTTACCGAGACTATTGAAATACATATATAACCAACACAGAAGGAAGAACAAAAACCCAGCAAAGCCAAGGATTCCTTGGTATGAACTATTGGATCATCGCTTATTCCATCAATAAATAGACTAAATAATTATGATAAATTAGCGCAATGATGACTAAAGTAGTAAAATATTTTTGAAAATTTTGGAATTGTGTTCATAAGAATAATCAATCCAGCAATAGAAACAAATCAGGCTCTGAGTTTGAAAGGGGGCCACGTGTATTTTGGAATTGTGTTCATAGGAATAATCAGTCCAGCTATAGAAACAAATTAGGCTTTGAGTTTGGAAGGGGATGATTGGTGGTCGGGCTCTAAACTCAGAGCCTGAGCTGTTTCTATAGAAAATTTATAAGAATGATATATCTCAGTAATTAGTACCTCCGAAGATAATGATAGGTTGATGATGTGCTCTAAAAAGTATACTACTAAGGTTTGATGATGTGTTCCACGTCTCGTTTATTATCACACATTGATTGTATTTTATATATTAGCTGCATATTATCACACATAAGCTCTTGAAGGAGCGACCAGCTCACATGAAAAAGCACAATCATATGACATGTCTTGATGCAAGTCACCTGGCCATATAGTATTGTATGATGTCATATATATGATATTAGATAATTTTTTTACTTAGGTGTATCTACAAAATCAAGAACCGACATGTGAATTCATAGCAGCTAATTTATTGTTAAATGAGACTCATGAACACATATGTGAGTTTTTAATTGTCTAGAAATAGTGTTTCTTCTTTACTTTTGGAATGCCATAATCTTTTCATAAATGTAAATATAATTGATTTTTGTCATGTAGATTTAGATATTTTCTTTTTTCTACCTCTCTCTTTTGTATTGCAGTATATATTATTATTTTTATTATTATAACTTTAAAACGTAACCATCAACATGTAATTATTTAATCTTTGAACATTACAATAGCAATGGATTTATTTTTTATTTTATGGCATATACTTTGAAAGTATCACTCCATGGAAAAAGACTAGTACTTTTATTATTGATAGCCTTTGTTTCAATTCCTACTACTTCGAATAACAATAAATTGGCTCCAATCTAGGCAACAATAGACTGCTCGTTTAAGCCTCTGTTTGTAAATTATTTTTGTTTAAAAGTAAAAAATGGATTGGCTGAGAATGAATTGTTGAAATTCATATAGTACAAATAGGTTCATCAAATAGGTTAATGTGAATGATTTGATCAAATTCTATTTCTAAATTGAAAGAGTTTGTGAATATGAGCTAAATTTTGAAGTTACGATTTGTTTTCTTAGCTCCAATAACTAGAAATAAATATCATTTTACCTTTGAAAATTTTTGTACAATAATATATTTTTACCATGATGTTATCAAATTTTTTGTCTAATTTTTTGTTGAAATAGAATTATTCTCTTAGCATTCCATCTAAATATTTATACCAGTGGAGAGGAGCCGCCATGACTTTCATTCAAATCTCATCCTTACCCACTTTACGTATATAAGATTTATTATTTTCTAACATGTATGTAATTCTTGATAAGCTGATAGCAATCAATCTTGAATTCAAGCCTTATATATGTTCAATCTAAAGTACATCATATTAATTGCCAAAAGATTTTATATCCATTGTATATTTCGAAATATATCGAAGTTATGTTTGGTATCTTCACTAACAAAAAAATTCAAGCACTCTAGGAGTATCCTAATATATATGGTACTTCAAGCCAATATCTTGGATTCCTATTTTTAGGACTCTTAAACCTATGTGTGAGTTGGTGATTGGTCTACAGTATCATATTAAGGTAATCTTGGTGTACAGATATTTTCTCCTTTACTACTATAGCCAATGTAACATTTTGATGGGAATCCCTGTCACAAAAGGTCAAAACTGAAAATGATCTAGTGCTAGATGTATGACATTATATGATGTTATACGGCCATGTGACATGCTCCGTTTTGCATGCATCTACCATATGGTGCAATATATATAGTATTGGATCAGGGCTAGTCAAAATAATAGGAAATTTTAGGTATTAGAAGACTAGTGTCGTAACGGCACCAAACAGTGTTGTGACGTTCTGTTAGCACAACACTCCTTTTCTAAATCACATCAAATGCTATTTTAAAGGCACATCATTTGTCTGGTGTTATCATAACAATATATACCTGATGTCTATGCTTAAAAATTTTCAATCATGGGACACGTTTTTAGGACTAATGAAATGAATTCTAGGTTAAAAACATATATAATCTACTCCCCTTTCCTTGTCACAGCAGATAGAGGTCAAAGAACGCGATTTCTACGAAGTCCTACGACAAATAATGGGCATATGTCCAAATTCTACAAAATACATGCTAATAAAATGGAGTGCAAATGTACTATATATGGCTAGAAGAATGGTAAGCGTAAGCCACATAATCATAATTTGTACAATTAATTGTCAAACTACATTTCTCAGCAACGAAACCCTCTAATTTTCATCCATCGAGAGATTTTGAAATGAACTCTTGTACCAACAGTTCATGATTCAAAAGGTAGAGGTTCTGGTTAATAGTGATGGTCGAAAGAAATCTGTAATTGGCTTTTATTGGTTCTCTTTAGAGACGGCAATGGTCTTTCAGAAGCGTTTAGTCTTGATTGGACCACGTACGAGCATATAAATCATTAGCTTGAAGGGAGTCACGTCATATGATTAGTCCTTAAAAAGGACATTGTTGGTAGAAAGCAAATAGTCCTATATATAAATGGAGGTGTTTTGAGTTACAGCAAATCCTTTTTTTCCCCAATCTCTGAATTATAGAAAATATGGGTATAGCTTTTTATTTTGGACTAGTAATGATAGATTAGAAGAGGAGTTAGAAGAAAAAACAGGATGGATTTCGTGGGGGTGATAGGTTCGGCCACGAAAGATGCCAAGGTTTTACAACGTACCACTTTTGTGTTTGATGTGGTGTTTTATTTTCTAAGGGCGTGTTTGGCCAAGTGCAAATGCAAGTATATTATCATTAACAAAATATATATTTAATTTACATAAATATAAACTATTAGAGTGTGTGATTACTGAAGATTTTCAAGTTAAATTCCTACTTTAATGGTGTTTGATTGACATTTTTTTTCCAAGGAAAACGTTTTCCATCTTTTGGTCAAGTGACCATATTTTCTTTAAAAACAAGGAAAATATTTTCTTCTGTGGGTGTAAGTTTTTTATTTTCTAGGTAATTCACACTTTTTCCTATGAATTTCACTTTCAATCAAACGCTTTACAATTTATTTTGTATGAAATTCAATTATCAGTAATTCAATTGACGAGAAAATATTTTCTTTTCAAGTAAATTCCATATTTGTAATCAAAGGCACCATTAGTATTTTTTTAATGTTAAAAACTATTATAGTAATTAACAATTGAATATATTATAATGGTTTGCATTCTCAAAGTTTTTGGCTTTATTATACTTGAATATAAGAAACAAAAAGCAATTGCACGTATCATTTGTTGTTATGCAACTTCCATCGACAAGGATGCTAAGTATTAGTAATGATGCGTTACATTATTCGAAACTTTGTTATCATAATATGATTACATTACATAAATAGTTGAAAACCAGGCCAGTCATTACATTGGGGAATATAACGGTTCAAGGGTCAAAAGGTCAAACATTTTCAAACCAGTCATTACATCGGGAAATATAACGGTTTCAAGGGTCAAAAGGTCAAACATGATTTGAACTGAATTCGAATTGATTTTAATTAAATACTAAAAAAATAAATTTTGGCTATTTTTTATAAAAAATTAATTTTTTCCGGTTTCCCAATTCTTTTACCGGTTCAACCAGTTTTATCCTCTTTTTTAATCAGTTCAACTAGTTTTTTGCCCTATTTCCGGTCTATCCTTATATGGTCAGATTTCTTCAGTGAACTGGACCACTTTTTCAACCGATTCCCATTTTTTCCAGTCGAACTGACTGGTCTAGTCCAATTCTGAAAACCTTAAAATATGACATGAGGTATTAATAAAATCAAAGTCTTATAGCCAATGAGGCCTTAGCCCGTTTGGTTAGAGGGCTAAAGCGTATGACATCCTATAAAATCTTTAAAAAAAAATTAAGCAAAATGGTCATTATTTTGATAAGGATATGAAAATTAATTGAATTACATCAACGGTAAAGTTACAAGATTATTAATAATTAGAATATAACAATGTGCTTGTATTGAATTGCATCAATTGTAAGAATATAAGATTGTCACATAAATGAATGCAAGGTTTATCACTCAAATGAATGCCAAGAATTAGAATGTGACCACTTGATTGTATTGCAATGCAAGGTTACAAGGTTTATCACTCAAATGAATGCCAAGAATTAGAATACGGTTATTGACAATATGAATGTTACTTGATGATGATTGCATAATCGCTAAAAATGCCACAAAATTCAAAGATAATTACTCGAGTGATGCCTAGAGACAATAATGTAATTATTGTTAGTATGACTCGAAGCATAGCCACGTAATTATAAAACCCTATTAAGTGGAAGGACCTCGAGTAACATGGATCAAAGTAAAATAACTTAATTATAAGGCGACACAAAATATAAGGACTTCCCGATCAATAAATGAGTGAACCTCGTTTCGCCACATTGTCTCCTAAAATATATGGCGCCGAATCGCGTTATGTGTCACATTCTAATTGGCGGACTCAAAGATTAGTTAAAAACAACTAAATCCAGATATTTCTAACAACTATAAATGGGGGGAGACCGGAGAATTCTTCAATCATCCTATCATCTCTCCTTCCCTTTCTCTCCACATCCATATCTTGGCTCTTTCTTTCCATGCTTTGCTTCTTATTAGTGAATATCAAGAACTTCAAAGATAAAAGAAATTCGTCCAAATGTAGTGAGCGGAGAAAAACAACCCTTAAAGCCTATCGAACACTTGGTTTTGCACTTTAAAATGACTTCTCTTTATGTATATAAGGAATTCAACTTAAATACCACTTGGATTGAGGAAAATGAAGGTTTTGAGGGCACTCGTCAACAACTCAAAGAATCTTTGGGAAAAGTAAATTAAAGAGGGGAGTAACTAATGTTTTGATTTCTTTTTTGCATTTATAAAATATTGATAAGATAAGCATGGATCTTGATTGAAATCTTCCATGAAATGAACATGAATTTTGATGTATTGAAAAGAACATTGATTTATTGCAATTGAATCACTTGTTGATACTCTACCTATTTTGTCTTTGCTTTGCTTTGTTACCATACTATAAGCCATCTAATAATACCGAGATGGGCAATGATTAGTATGGTATTTAATTTATATTTGTATTGCTCAGGGTCAACCGGTATTTGATGGTAGCTTAACTAGTGACAAGACTCCTTGTGCATTTAAAAGCTTTGTGCATTCCATGTTTTGCTTGAAAATAAATCTCTCAAATGAAAGGTGAATCAAAGGGTTTTATTACTCACTGAATACTTTGTACTCACTCTCATTTTCTACAATTTTATAGATGATTGAATGCATGATATTTGAAAAGTAAGCCATGAGTTGGAGCATGTCTGCGAGCAAGAGTAGAATTTGCATGTGGTAGAAACCTGTCTTTGAAGCTAATACAAGAATGTATTTTATAGTTAAAACAATTTATGACTTCCATATTTTTTGTGTTAATAAGTATGCTCATCTCTCTATAATTTATATATTTTTACGCCTTATATAACAAATAAGACAGAATGAATGTGTAATCTTTGTATTGATTTGAAGCTTACTTTTCTATGTAAAAGCTTTCTAATGTTTTGGCTTAATTAGGTAATCAATGAAATATACATATTAATATAACTTGTTGTTTTCTTTACATTTTATTGAAAAACCTAGCTATAATGATTCTTTAGAAATTAAACAACTTGTTAGCTTAAGTAATTAGCCTTACAACATGTTAAACCATCTGAGGCAAAAGCAACTTGTTCGTCTTGCAGATCTCATCCCCGCTATTTGTATTGAAACTTCCGCTCTCGAATTTATTAACCGATATAAGATATTCAAGAATAATTGAATATTAGCGGGGAGTGACAAGAATAGTATCAGACCAGCGTTCTAGGGACACTACATGCATAATCTACTCCGCGCAAGGCATCGACCAACCGACTTACAAGTAAGTTACTACGTACTAAGTTTGTAAATAATTGTACATCTTTTTGATAAAGTCTATGTAACATCCTGCAAAAATTTTATTAGGAATTAAGCAAAATGATAGTATTTTGATAATGACAATGATTGAGAATTACTTGAAAGGTTACACGATTCAACACCTAGAAGTAGAATGTGACCATATAACTATATTGAATTGTAAAGTTACAAGATTGTCAAGAATTAGAATGTAACAATACAATCGTATTGAATTGCATCAATTGAAAGGATATAAGATTTTTTTCACTCAAATGAATGCCAAAAAGTTGAATATAACAACATGATCGCATGGAATTGTATCAGTTGTTACTTAAATAAATGCCAAGAATGGGAATATGACAACGTGATTGAATTGAATTGCCTCCATTGTAAAGTTACAAAATTGTTACCCAAATGAATACCAAGAATTTGAAGATGGTCATTGCCAATATCACCGTAATTTTGACAATGAATTAGAAGGTGGTTATTAACAATTTGAGCGATATTTTGATAATGGAATTTGATAACCACGTGAATTGCATAAATTATGTTACGAGATTCAAAGATTGTCACTCGAGTAATGCCTCGAGACAACAATGTGGCTATTACTTAACATGACTTCAAGCTTAAGAACCTAACTGTACAATTATTTTAAGTGGAAGGTCACGAATAACATAGTTCAAAATATTATAACTTAATTAAAATATTATAATTTAATTATAAGACAACACAAAGTATAAGAACTTCTCGAGTAATAAACGTATGAATCTCATTTTACCACACTGCCCCTGAGCTGTACGGCTCCATATATAAAAGAAAGAAAATTCGTCCAAATAGAAGGAAAGGAGGAAAACAACCTTTAAACCTATCAAAAACTTAGTTTTGTATTTGGAAAAGACCGATCTTCATATATACAAGAAAACCAACTTGAAACACCCCTTTGATCACGAAAAATGAAGCTTTTGAAGGCATTTGTCAACAACTCAATGAATCTTTGAAAAACTCAAGTTAAAGAGGTGAGTAACTACTAGTTTGATTCCCTTTTAGCATTTATGATACTCTGATACAATGAGCATGGTTTTTGATTGAAGTCTTCCATGAGATAAATATGGATTTTAATGCATTGAAAATAAAGATTAATTATTGCATTTGAATCACTAATTCATTCTCTATCCGTTTTGCATTTCCTTTGCTTTGCTTTGCTGCCCTAGTATGAGCTATCTAATGATACCGAAATGAGCGACGATTAGTGTGGTATTTGCTTTGTATTTGTATTGATTTGTTTGGAATTCCAGTAGGGGTCAACCAAGATTCAAATGTGGGTCAACCAGGATTCAAATGTGGATCAACTAAATTATACATGGTCATGATTGAATTGATATGAATCTTGCGCGCACCATGGATAGTAGTTTAACTAGTGATAGAGCTCTTTTGTGCATTTGAAAGCTTTATGCATTTAATGGTTTTCTTGAAAATAAATCTTTCAAATAAAAGGCAAATAAAAGGGTTTTGTTACTCACTGAGTATTTCTTACTCTTCGCCTCTTTCTACAATTTTTGTAGATGACTGAAGATATATATTTGAAAAGCAAGGCAAGCCATGAGTTGGAGCATGCTCATGAACGGGAGTAGAGTTTTGCATGTGGTGAAAACCTGTCTTTGAAGATACTACAAAAGCAATTATATACTTAATACCTTTTATATTTATAAGTATACCCACCTCTCTATAATATATAAACCGTATAATGTATATGATAGACTTTGTAATAATTTGAAGCTTACTTTTCAAGGTAAAAGCTTTCTAATGATTTGGCTTTGCTTTGGTAATCAACGAACTACACCTATTAATATACTTGTCGTGTTTTTCATATTTTATTAAAAAATCTAGTTTCAATGATTCTTTAAAATTTAACAACTTGCTACTTTAAGTAATTAACTTTATAGAATGTTAAACTCTACAAGATAAATACACTTTGTTTATTATGTACGTCTCATCCTTGCTATTTGTGTTGAAGCTCCCGCTATAGATTTCGATAATGAATATAAGATATTCTTGAAAAATTGGAAATTAGCGGGGGCGTGACAATCTATACCTATTGGATACATGGTAAAAGGAGGTAAATCACTCTATTTTATAGAAGCCAAGTAATATGAAAGCCCTTGGTGTATTAACATAGATTAAATCTTTCCTTGAAAGATTAGGAATGTTTGATCTTGAAATAAAATTCAAGTAAAAATTTGGAAGTAAATTCTAATTCCCCCCCACCAAAAGTAATGGATGAAGGCACACAAAATAGAGGATCAAATTCACATGAGAAATTTGTTCTTAAAAGCTCATTAAGTGCAAGATTAGGAATGTTTGATCTTGAACTAAAACTCAAGTAAAAATTTGGAAGTAAATTCTAATTTACCCCTCCCAAAAGTAATTGATGAAGGAACACAAAATAGAGGATCAAATTCACACGAGAAATTTGTTCTTAAAAGCTCATCAAGTCCAATTAAGGGCGAAGAAAATGAAAGAGAAAAATGATAGTTTTCAGCGTATTTTTGAGTGTTAAGCTAGTCCCCAAAGATGTTATATGATCTCTATTTATGCTAGAGGATATTTTGGGATCAAATAATTACAAGAAAGACAAGAAAAAAGAGCCAAAAAGGGGGTCAAAAATTCAGAGGCGGGGGGAAATTTTTTTTTTTTTTTTGGCTCAACATGTGGCTGCATGGCACCTGAGGTGGACTATAGAATGCATTCCGTAGCCTACCCGCGGGCAATAAAATTTTTCCCCTTATGTCGGTGCCCACCATGCGGCCGCATGGTGCCCCAAATTTTTTTTCAAAAATTTGCACTCAAGTCCTTGAACTCTTTGACTTCTTCCAAATCGATCATAAGAATTTAATTTTGCTTTCTTAAGCCTTAAACTATATTTCTTTCACATGATTGATCCTTAATTTAATTAAAAGAATTTCTTTTGGCTATTTTTGCATCCAAATCAAACCTAATCTTCAATGCTTCTCTTACTTGTACTTGATTTAGGAATTGTGGCATTAATCCCATCGTTGACTCCTAAAATTTTTGTCTTTGACTACAAACTTTGACTTCCTTGAACCTTATTATCAAGTAATATATAATTGTTAAAATTTTTCCAATTGTTATGATCAACTCATTAACGTACAATTTTGAGCAAATGAAGAAATAGATGGATGTCTTATGAACAATATAAGGTTTGCTTATTGATTTATATCTGAAAAATTTAACAAAGGTGATCGTTAAGAATTTGATTTTGAAATAATATATGATGCCAAATTTTGCGTCATAAATTAAACTCAGGACAGCTAAGAATTTGACTCAAGAAATTGTAATGGAATCGTTTTGGACTAATAGATTAAGTGGTTCTAAAGGTATTGACACCTATAGAATTTAATTGTGAACAATGAAAAATTTTAGTAGCTTCTTTGGATCTGTTGATGTAATATTTGGAAATTAAAAGGATAATAAATGGCAAGGACATGCAAGTAATTTGAATTCAATCCATTTCCTTGGAATTTTGTCTTGACTCATCATTTTTATACATTAAGGCCATATACAAATATGCCTAAACCTTAAAGTATAAAAGATTGTTCATCCTTTGATTTGATCTATTACCTTGTTCATCATTATGCCCTTTGAGTTGGCCCATTGCCTCCTTCACTGTTGTGTTCCATCAAACCTTTGCATGTTTTTTTAATGTATCTTGGAATACTTGCTCTCTTAGCCAACATTTCCAGTGTTCTTCAAACCAAGAATTTGCGTTGCTGAACTTGATTTTTTCTTGATACAATTTGAAACCCCCAAAATTGTTAAGAATTGCTATTCGTCATGTGAGTTCTTTGAACTACTGAAAAGCTCTTGAAATAATATCTTTTCAGTTCTCACTAGGAAAGACCATACTCTATTGAGAACCCATTTAGGCAAATTGATTGAATCACCTGTCTTCTTTTGCTAGACCCAATATTCATTTGTATTTCTTGCCAGAAAAATTTTATTTCCTTGAATACGACACTTCTGCCTAGAAGTGATTGACATTATCTATTTTCCCCATGTATTGGAAATAAACCTATTGCACTTTATCCATCAACAATAACTTTATTGTTTTGTATATGAGCTTGGAAACATCTCTCCTTACTTGATACTAGTAATCTCTTCATTTGAAACCTTAATTTCTTGTTAACCCTTCACTTGATCCTATACCTTTCCATGTATAATTTTTGAGAATACTTCAACCATGAATGTTCTCTCTGATAAAAAAATGGAAATCCTTGGAAAAGGCGTTGTGTTGATATATGACTAGATATTAGTTCCTTGTAAAATTGAAGTTTGAAAGAAAATTTTTTCTCACTTTGTGCTTTCTTTCTCTTGTCCTCACCTACTTTTGATTGTCCTTGATTGTCTACTTGAAATCTTGGAATCTCCTTTGACATCTCTATTATTTTATTGTCTTTTCTTAACTATATGCCTTTGTTCAATATCTTTTGTTACCATTTGATTGAACTTATGAGATTTTTTGGTTATTGTCTATTAACAATGATTCTTCCCACAATTTTGAAAATCTTATTTCCTAACGACACACCAAAAACCGTGACCAAACACATATTTAAAGATGAAAATATTTTTTAGAGATTCAAAAATTTTTTCAAACTTATAAAACTATCGATAGTAACATCATAAACTATCAATAATTTGAGTTGTTAGCAGGAAAATAATAAAATAATAGGATATTTTGTGAATTTCAGCATATTTCGTGTTAGGAGGGGTGAATATTCATCATTAGCCTACAAATAATTTTCCTACCTAGAGTATAGCCTCCTTGAGTCAGTGTGTTGTATGAAAGCCACCTCAACCCCTTTTACCTGAGTGAAACCACTTCATCAAAATAGTGGGAAATTACTCAGAGGTCTGATCACAGTTAAAAGAGAGACCCAACTCTATTTACAGACATTCTTACCCCATTTCTCTCTGATATGCTAAGTTTTAATCAATTTTGAGTTTATCATAGACAATCTACGGGAAGATCCAAGTCATGGGATAAGCAAGTGAAGGGATTCCTCTCTAGCCAAATAGGAGTAAATCTTTTGGAAGGTAACTGCCTGCAAGTGCATAGGGAGTGTTAAATACTTTTCAGATTTGAAGATGCTAAGATTTCTTGAGAAAACCCGAAGGGAGTCTTTGATTCTTTGACATCTTCAGAATACTATCGATACTGCAAATCTAAGTATCGATAATCTGTAACAAAATCGAATTGTCTTTCTAATTGTGATGCTTATTGTTGAGTGTAGGTCATCACTTGGGAAGAACTTGTGACAGTGAGTGATTTCTATACCTTATTTTGTGCTCCTAAGTGCTTGATATTATGGTGATATTATGCTCTGTAAACGTTGTGATTATCTTTGATATGTTGATGCATATTATGTATACACCTTGTATGTTAACTCTTTTCAGGTAATTACTCCATCAAGAATCTTACTCTTTCCATAATAAGTTTGGCTATGTTCGGATCATGCTATAAGGTTGCAGTACGGTAGTCCTTGAATATTCATGAAAGAATTTGTGAGATTACAATAAGGTGGTCCATGATCAAATTCATAAGCTTGCTAAGGTACCTCCGAACTACATGCTATGTTTAAGTGTTTGGCGCCTTGGGTAAGATCCTAAATTGGAGTAATCATGATATGGTTTTGAACTAAAGAAATTATGCATGTATAAAAGTTCCTCACTGAATTCATTTGAATTCACTATTTTCTATCATGTTTTAAAAATAGATGTTGGAGAGGAAACTACATGAAATCACAGCTAGCTCTTGGGGGACGGCATCTGATGGTTTAGCTTTCGTGTATGTTACCGAGACCAATATATGGGGCTACTATAAGGGGCATCTCAGGCTGCACCACTATATTACTACTCATGTGCAGGTGGAATACTACGATCTGCTGACCCCCGAGTACATATACACTAACTACTATTCTGGAAATAAGTGGGAGATGTAAACCTTTATGGCAATAACCAATGTAATAACTATGTAATATGACTACTATGTTAGTGTTGTTATCAGTATAACATATGAAGTATCTAGCTGACTAAGCATCTAAATCACTTTTGATGATAGGTATCTGACCCTATACAAGGTCCTTTTGGTAGAATGTAACGTTGGTACCCTTTGAAATATATAATGATATGGTTAAGTAAATAAATCTACTTTGCTTCTCGTGAATGGATGATTATATCAATAGTTGAACAAAAACTACTGATACTTGTTACCCGGAGATATGATGGTTTTTATATAATGTTGATCATAAGCTGGAAACTATTGATAGTACAGAAAACATCAGTACCTTGTGCATCATGGAAATCGTGAGATTATGGATACAAATTTTACAAATATAGATAGTTTCAGATGATATTAATTAAATTGACTGTAAATATTAATTAAGACTAAATAAAATGTGAAAATTTACACATGTACTTTTGAGTCGCTACATATTTACTTGACAAAGGACTTCATGTTCCACCTCTGTTCCCTTCAACTCGGTTTAATTACAAGGGATATCAAGTCTTTTGTAGTTCTTGATTATTTACTATTTTCCTTGTTAATTTTCCTCATATCAATGTCCCTCTATTTTATTTGTTAGTCAAAAAGTCTTCGATATATGAGTTGATATTAGTACCTTGGAAAAAAAATAAAATAAAATTTGAAATTTGGTGAGAATTTGTTTCTTTTCTTCTACTTTATTTTTATTTTTATTTTTATTTTTTTTTGCTCTCACCTACTTTTGATCATCCTTGATTACCTACTTGACATCTCATAAATCCTCTTTGGCTGCATATTATTTTTATTGGTTTTTATTTTTCACTACATGATTTCACTGAATGCCTTTTGTTACTATTTTGATTGGGCTCCTAAGATTGTTTGGTTATTACCTATTGACAATGGTCCTTCTTGCAATTTAGAAAACATTAATTTCTTGACAATGGACTTATGTGAGATTGACTTCATGTTTCCGTTTGTTTTCCCTTTAACTTTGTTTAGTTTCATGAGACATCAACCCTTCTACGGTTTTTTATTATTTGTTACTTTGCTAACTCTTTTCATGCCAACATTCCTCTATTTTTTCAAGCTCTAAAACCAATTGGTTTTTCCTTTCTTGCCTTGTTTAGTCCTTGTAATTTGATTTGAAGCTCAAATTGAAAATTTGAAGTTCAACTTAATAAGTATGGAACATTAACTTGAAGTTGAAAATAGATTCGAAATAGTTTTGAAAAAGTACCATTGAAGGAGTCAAACTTTGCTAGTTGTTATTCGTGAATGATCAAGTAGTCTTAACCCATTTTGAATAAAGTATGAATAAATTTTGGTAATTGGATTGTTATAACTTTGAATATTTGCTCAACCCAATTTTTGAAAACTTATGGTATATTTAGGTTAGATATGTTAAGAAGGAAAAATAAATTTGATTTTTGAAACTTCGATACTGAATATGGATGGAAAACTCATGTATGAAAAATGGGGGACTAATTACCCAAGCTTCACGTATACTACTAATGATACAAGAAATGAAAGTAAGAAGTGGAAGGAAATTATGTACTGATGGAAAGGAAGCAACCTACATAATGATATTACGATAGAGAAATGGAAAGAAATACCTTCCATCCAAAGATTTTGATGAAATTTTGAAAAAGCAAACATAAATATGCATACCTTGTGTAACTTTTAGGTAATTGTGAATTTCGAGTACGAAATTCTTTTAAGAGAGGTAGATTGTAATGTCCTTCAAAATCTTAAAATCTAAGTAAGCAAGATGGTCATTATTTTGATAAGGATATGAGAATTAATTGAATTGTATCAATAGTAAAGTTACAAGATTATTAACAATTAGAATATAACAACGTGACTGTATTAAATTGCATCAATTGTAAGAATATAGGATTATCACGTAAATAAACGCCAAGAATTAGAGTGTGACTACTTGATCGTATTGCAATGTAAGGTTGCAAGGTTTATTACTCGAATGAATACCAAGAATTAGAATACGGTTATTGACACTGTGAATGTCACTTTCATGATTGAATAACCGCTTAAAATGGCTCAAAATTCAAAGATTATTACTTGAGTGATGCCTAGAGATAAGAATGTGATTATTGGTTAATATGACTCGAAGTATAGCTACCTAATTATAAATCCTATTAATTAGAAGGACTTTCAGTGATATGGATCAAAGTATAATGACTTAATTATAAGGCGGCGCAAAGTATAAGGACTTCTTGAGTAATTAATGAGTGAACCTAGTTTCGTCACATGGTCTCCTAAAATATACGGCGACAAATTGCGTCACATGTCTCATTTTAATTGATGAAACTCAAAGATTAATTAAAAATAACTAAATCTAGATATTTCAACTGCTATAAATAGGGGTAAGACGGGAGAATTCTTCAATCATCCTATCATCTCTCCCTCCCTTTCTCTCCACATCTATATCTTGGCTCTTTCTTTCCATGCTTTGCTTCTTATTAGTGAATATCAAGAATATCAAAAATAAAAGAAATTCGACCAAATATAGTAAGCGGAGAAAACAACCCTTAAAGCCTATCGAACACGTGGTTTTGCACTTGGAAATGACTCCTCTTCATGTATATAAAGAATCCAAGTTGAAGTACCACTTGGATTGAGGAAAATGAAGGTTTTGAGGGCACTTATCAATAACTCAAAGAATCTTAGAGAAAAGTAAATTAAAGAGGTGAGTAACTAATTCTTTGATTCCCTTTTTGCATTTATAAATTTTTGATAAGATAAGCATGGATTTTGATTGAAGTTTTCCATGAAATGAACATGGATTTTGATGCATTGAAAAGAAAGATTGATTTATTATAATTAAATCACTAATTGATACTCTATCTGTTTTGTCTTTACTTTGATTTGTTGTCATACTAGGAGCTATCTAATTATGCCGAGATAGGCGACAATTGGTTTGGTATTTACTTTGTATTTGTTTTGCTCTATGTAGAAATTCCTTTAGGGGCCAACCGGGATTTTATTGTGGATCTACTTAAATATACATGGTTATGATTGAATTGATATGAATCTTGCGCGTATCACGGGTAGTAACTTAATTAGTGATAGGGTCCTCTTGTGCATTTAAAAGCTTTGTGCATTCCATGTTTTGCTTGAAAATAAATCTCTCAAATAAAAGACGAATCTAAAGGTTTTATTACTAACTGAGTACTTTGTATTCACTCTCATTTTCTAGAATTTTGTAGATAATTGAAGGCATGATGTTTGAAAATTAAACCACGAGTTGGATCATGTCCGTGAGCAGGAGTAGAGTTTGCATGTAGTAGAAACTTGTCTCTGAAGCTAATAGAAGAATACATTTTATAGCTAAAATAATTTATGAGTTATATACTTTTTGTGTTAATAAATATGCCCACATCTCTATAATTTATATATTTTTGCGCCTTATAACATACAACATAGAATGAATGTGTAATCTTTGTCTTGATTTGAAGTTTACTTTTCAATGTAAAAGCTTTCCAATGTTTTGGCTCAGTTAGCAAATCAATAAAAATGTACCAATTAATATAACTTATTGTTTTCTTTACATTTTATTGAAAAACCTAACTGTAGTGATTCTTTAAAAATTAAATAACTTGTTAGCTTAAATAATTAGTCTTACAGAATGTTAAATCATCTGAGGCAAAAGCAACTTGTTTGTTTTGCAAGTCTCGTCCCTACCATTTGTATTAAAGCTTTCGCTCATAAATTTATTAACATATAGGACATTCAAGAATAATTGAATATTAGAGGGGGGCGTGACTCCCTGCGACGTAGAAGTCCCAGTTTGGATTCTCCCGATGGTGGGTTTGTCTATATTTTATATATAGTTTGTAGTTTTTATATAGGAGTTTGATTTCTTGTAGTTTGCGTTATTGATTTCTGTGTGCTGTGTTTCAGAAGGAGTTTGATTTCTTGAAGTTTGTATTATTGATTTATGTACACTGTATTTCAGAACGTTATATATATCTATTTACAATTGTAGTACTATAATGCGGATTGTAATTATACTTTAAAAAAATCAAAGTCTTACATACGTGAAGTGTAACTGTACTTCAGGAAAAAAAAAAAAAAATCGAAGTCTTACAGACCATGGCAATAATAGGTGTGTTTCCCTGTCATTTTTCTTCAACGATTGGGCATTTAATTTCATTGCAACTCTCCTACAATTATTAAATGTAAATTAATGTCAATTTCCCTATAATTGCTCCATGTGGAGGATGAAGAAGAAACCACAAAGTCTAATCAAATTAGTTCCTAAACATTTGCCAAGCACACTGTAATCATCCCCTAACGGCACCGGCATAAAATCTATAATCAAATTATTTTTTATAGGTAATTTCTAGGTTAAAATGGCGAATAATAAATGGAGTATTATAGATTTAATGGAGATTAATGGATATGTGTATTTAAAAGTCTCAGTTTAACAATAAATAGGACCATTTGAATTCATTATTGGTTTTTTATTTCTTCATGGAAAATGAAGTTTTCTGTCTGTCTAAAAAAGATAGTCAAATATTCTATTTTCATCCGTCTTGAAAAGATAGTCTACCTACCATATTGAACATATATTTAATGTTTTATTTTTATATGTGTCCCTAATTAATTATTGTTATTCAACTACCTATATCTTGAAAATATTTCAAACAATTAATGACACAAAGATATATATAAAAAACATAAAATAAAATTAAATATTCTAACTATATTACTATTAATCATTAATCCACGTCAAATCACTCACCTACTTAATTATCTTTGTAGGCCGAACGGGTACCAGAAATCCATTCAGACGGAACATGTCGGAAGCGCAATAAAGGTAACATCTTTAAAATGGCTTATTTTCATGGAAGCTTCCTAATGTTTAAGATTGTAGTAAAAAAGGTCCTTCACTTTTCATTTATATGTGCTAGGCTAACCTAGCCTTTACACTTTTAGCTTCCTAAAATGTCCTTGTCAAATTTGGCCAATTACCTAACCGTCAAAGTCAAATAACTCTTTATTAAATTAACTTTTGGCAAGAAGACTTGTTTACATGAAAGGTCCCTATCATTTAAGGTTGTTACAGAACATGCTCCCGTCTCTGTATTTCAAGGCTAGATAGCAGATACTCCTAACATTCAAACTTTACTCCAAAAAAAAAAAAAAAAAAAAAAAAAAAAAAAAAAAAAAAAAAAAAAAAA
>CAVNYN010224815.1:0-90961 GCA_963692815.1 Nyctanthes arbor-tristis
AAGTGTTGGTAATAATTATGGATCTCATAAAATATGGAAATGAAATTGATGTTTCACCATCTCTTTATTAATCTAAACTATCCCAAAGATGCTCTCAATTTAAAGGTGTTAGGTTTCTGTAAGTAGTTGGGATTAATTAAAAAACTAATTCCTACATTTAAAAGGACAAGCCGTAGTTGCATCACATCTCAAAAAAGAATATATTCTTCTAACTAATCGACTCATAAGTATATTATTACTATGTTTAAGCTAATTTCACAAATCGTCTCCAACTTTTAATTTAAGAATCAGTTGAGTCTTTAACTTTTTTTTTGACCTCCTAAGTTCCCAACTTTTCATAAATTTGCACGATAGGTCTTTTTTGTCACTATTCCGTTAACTTTTCATAAAAATGACTGTTATACCCTTTAATTTTTTAATTTTAAAACAAAATATTTAAAAATAATAAAAAAATAGAAAAAGCCCACCCCACTCACCCCCACCCCCACCCTTTCAAGAATTGCCACCGAAAATGACAGCATGTCATTTCCTGTGGCCAAAAGGGAGGGACCCCCCTCCCCCAAAATACTGCAATAAATGGCAGCATTTCTGGGGTGAATCTCATTATTTTTCGCCAGAAACGGCAGCATTTTTAGGGCACTTGAATTCCCCCCATTTGCTGCAGGAAACAACCCTTTTTTTCTTGGGTGGGGGAGGTGGGGTAGGGGTGAGGGTGGATGGGTTTTTTCTTTTTTTTTTTAATTTTTTATTATTTTTAAATATTTTGTTTTTAAAATTAAAAAAATTAAGGGCTATAATGGTCATTTTTATGAAAAGTTAACGGAATAGTGACAAAAAAGACTTTTCGTGTGAATTTATGAAAGGTTGATGACCCAAGAGGTAAAAAAAAGGTTGGGACTCAGTCGATTCTTAACTCAAAGGTTGGGATTATTTTTTGTGAAATTAACCCTTAAGCTATCTATTTTAAACACTCGATTTGAGATAAATGGAGATAATATTAGCTTCATTCACAAATGTGAAAAGATAATATTTTAGTTGTTTAACAAAACTTATAATGCCCATTTTCTAAAGTAAAAATGTATAATTGGTTCAAGAACGAATCCTACTCTTGTCCTTAGTTAACTACTTAACACTAACCAAGTTGAAAATTAATAAGGATGCACAGAAAAAAAAAGGTTGAAAATGAATAAAATGTACCTACCCAAAAGACCAAGACCTTAAACAAATACTTTAAACCTTCCTAACTTAAGAATAAAAAAAATAAATAAATAACATTAATTTCCTCCCTAATTGCGTTTTTGAATTAGTCTAGAGATCATTTCATTACATATAAAGGCGGTTTCACAAGAAGCCCGAGTGAAAGAAAAGAAATTTGGTGCTCTCATGGGGAAGCTTTGTTGCGAATCCGATGATGGAGGAGGGTTAGGCCTGACAGGATTTCTTGTCGTGATTCTTCTTGCGGTGGTAGTGATGGCTCTTTGTAGTTGTCGGAGACCAAGAAAACGTGTTACATACTGTTATCGTTGCCCCCCATGTTGTTAGACTTCACCATTTGGTACAATTCATATCATTTCCTATTTGAATTTGTTTATGATCATAGTAGAAGTTTAGTACTTGTGGTGCTTGCAAATTTGCAGTGGCTCCTTAATTAAAGCTAGCATTTCTCATGAATTGACGAATCTACATATATTCGTTCCTTTTTGTTGTCTCTATGGAACATTTTACCATTCATTCTTTAGTGATGACAATTTATTGTTTTTATCAGATTGTATTGTTGGATGAAAATTGGAGAAGGTGAGATAGAATCAAAGTTTATGACGAAGGAAAGGCTCAAACACAAAAGAATATCGTAGTCTTCAAAACGATATTTACTGCCACGAGTTTAAGCGTTTGAAGGCTTCTACTGCAACTGGCATTTGTAGCACTCGTTTTGTGACCTGTATAGGTCTCAGTTTACTAATTTCATCTTCTTTCTTTACGGAGTTCTTCCAAAACACCTAATTTCAAGTGCGTTTGATGTTATTATTTTCTTGACAATTTGATGGGCGATCATGGTTTGTGAATAATAAAGTTTATATCATCAGCTAAAACTTTTTAACAATAACTTCATTCGTTGGCCGGGAAAAATTATCAAAGAATCAACACACCTTGATTATGGACATTTCAGGCCAAAAAATAATGATCTCTTTTCACTTGTTAATAATAATAATAAATTAATAATAATAATGGCGACAATTTACGATTAATGAAAACATTAATCAGAAGCAACACCAACATTATCGGTACAATCAAAACCTTATATATATACACACAGAGTAGTGGGGCTACGTGCGTTGCCCGTCTCGTGGCTACTGTTATGTTGATATATGTGACAATAACGTGAAGATAAGAAACCATGTGCTAGTTGCTATGCAAGGAATGTGCGTTTAACAATTCGATTGATATAAACGGGTATTATGAGTGAAAATGTTGAAAAGAATGTTTCGCTTGCAACAACCAAATAAACTAAAAAATTAGTAATTCACACATTATAATATAAATAAATTAAAATGTACCATTGCAACTTCCAATAAACGGTCAACTAAAAAAGAGGTCAACCAGCCTTACTCAAAAAAAAAAAAAAAGGGTCAATCATATCGAAGTGGCATATACATTAATAAGGCCTTGAGAATAAGGAGAAAAGTTTATCAAAATGTAGAATCGTTCTCATCGTCATCTTTCAATATAATGTCATTGAACCATTTTAAAGTTATAGTTCTTGCCAGTGCCTAATATAAAAAGCCTTGGACAAAGGTAAAATGCCACCCATAACTGCAACATACCAAATTGCTTGGTTCAAAATCAGGCTTCTATAAAAATTTAATTCAGCATAAGCATTATTATAAGAATTAACACAAACATATCGTGATTAAGCTATGGAAGAAAGCTGCTTATACCTGAATTTGAGCCTATTATATACATATTCCTACAAGAATAAATAATAGAATTAGTCAACTTTGCAGGTCTATTATTTACATTATTTACATTTAACTAAATCTGTCTAAGATTTGAGCACCATACACATAATTAAACAAGTACATCATAAATGACTTAAGAGTCCATAGAGAAACAAATGCTCATTGAAAATAAAGCATAATCATTCAAATGAAATGACCATCAGAGTGCTACCAGGCAAATTTCAAAATCATGAATTTTGTCCCAAAAGTAGAATAGATAACAGAAAATGGCAGGAAATAAGCTATACTTTAAAACTTAACCAATTCAGAACTAAAGATTTACAGATAATTCCACCTATTCTACACTATCTCAATAAGCAAAATTCAAACCACAGACAGACATGTGATAGTTGTAAAGAAAAATCCAAAAATTGAATTCACCGATTAAACACTAAAGAACCTAATAAATAAAGGAATCAAACAAAGAAAAATTCACATACATAGAATTAGATGTGCAGAAAAGGCTAAAACGGACCTCACAAATGCCATTAACAAGATAGATGAAGAAGAATTTGGAAGAGCATATGAGAAACTATTGCCAAGTGGGTCTCTATCAGTTAAAAAAACCGCAAATAGAGAGGTTGTTTGATTTTCCTTGTTCATTTCTGATCATCCCAGTTGGAGTCAGAACCAAAACTTTGTAAACATTTATTTTCCTGCTTAAAGAATGGCTCTTCCATAGCACGAATTTTGTCAGTCCGAGTTATCAAAAAGCGGCACAATGCAATGAATGAGTGAAAGCACTTCCAAATTTAGCTCCACGTCCACTATTAATAATGGCTGGGCTAAAAGCTTTCCAAATAATGCTTTCACTGTCAAGGAAGAATATTATTAAAACTAAATTTCATTTTCAAACTAAAGTATGGAATGGATTAAAAAGAGTAATGGCTAACTGTATATTGGTTGTAATGAAGAGTTGAATTCCATTCCTGAGACCATATCCTTTCTGGAGAAGTTCATCTAGACAAATGACAATAATACCAGCAACACAGAGTTGGAAAATAATCAAGATCATGTTGTCAACTCAAAGGCCCAAGTTGGCAAACACTGTTCTACGTTCTTCAGAGAACATATGCAACTGCCTCACCAACTACTATTAGGATGCCTAATAAGTTTTTTGCATATTTCTGGTTGACAGAATTAGATCAGCTTAGAAAGATGATGTGTTTCTTTAGTTGAGAACTAAACAACTGATATAGAAATGATATGGAAAATGTCAAATTAAAATCAGAAATGGAAATAAGAATAATATGACTATTGACGCACTTACAATAGTGCTCGGTTGCTTCCCAGATTTTTATAGTACGGATTTACACCTATCCTGAAATGTATGCCATACAAAGGCATCGATCGAACGAGATCGAGTAGTGTAAATCCAACTCCCATCCTTTTCAATTAAACTAAGCTAAGAGGCCGGTAGAATCTCGCATATCTCCCAAGACCTGCAAAACCAAGCTGATCACTAACATTGCCATTTTATCATAGATTTTCATAATTTTATCTAATATATAATAAAAACTAAAGGATTTCACGAGTCTTTACAAACCTTGCTGAATATAGAAAGGATTTAATCAAAAGCATGTTATTGAAGATAAAATTTCATGGTAAACAACATTTTCAGTACAATGCTTGTGACCTTCGTCATTACAAGTTGGCTTGACAAGAACTTTATTTGATTTACTTGTCTTTGCTCTTGATAGTGCAACATATAGTTGTCCATGGGAGAACATTGGTTCTGGAAAGTATAACCCCACAAAGTCTAAAGTTTGTCCTTGTGATTTATTTATTGTCATACCAAAACATGGCCGAATTGGAAATTGAGTTCTTTTAAATGGGAGTGGGTTTTTATCACTTTCCAATGGAATAAAAGGAATTCTAGGCATAAAAACCCTTTTTCCTTTATATGCTCCAGTAGCAATTTCAGCATCAATAACATTGCGCTCAAAGTTTTTGCATATGAGCCTTGCTCCATTGCATAGTCCTTCAGATGGATTGATATTTCAAAGCAAAATAACAGGACAATTTATTTTAAGTGTTAGCTCATGGTGTGGTATTCCGTTTGGTGTTAAGAGTGTGGAAAAAAATCTTCTTGCATACTTTGTTCTTATTTACCAATTGCCTCACCAAAGCTATAATATGTAAAAGCATCACCGGGAAAACGTTCAATCGGTATATTATTTATCTTATGAACATAGTCATTTTTTGGGGCAAAAATAACTCGATTAATCATCGACTCAATGTTGTTAGCGAAGTTTTATAAACCAGGAAATACAATATCTATTAATCTTTGTAATGCAACATTGTCGTCCTCATAAGTTATAGTTATTTCAAGCCAAAGTTTAATCATACCACAAGAATGATGTTTTTCAGTTCCGTTACCAATTTCAAGTAAATATTTATAGAATAATGGATCTAAAATAGCTCGCATATTTTGAACTAACTTGATTTTCTTAAAAGAATGCCATATGTATGAATTAACAAGACTTGCCGCCATTATATCTTCTTTGCATCCCCGTTGAACAACCGGTAAAACTTGTCTAAGATCTCCTCCTAAAACTATTACTTTCCCACCAAATGGTAATTGACTATTATGTATCTCTCAACATTTTGTCTAGGGCTTCCACAGCTTGACAATTTACCATTGGAGCTTCATCCCATATTATTAAGTGTGTAACTCTAAATAATTCAGCCAAAGCTGATTGCTTACTAACTGAACAAGTGCTACTAGAATAAACTTCAAGTGGAATTTTAAACCTTGAGTGTATTGTTCGGCCTCCAGATAATAAATCAGCTGCGACCCCTGATGAAGCTGTTGCTAAAGCGGCCATTTTTTTTATCCAACTGTTGCAAGTGATGCACGATACAAAAATGTTTTTCCTGTACCACCAGGACTATCAATAAAAAATAACTCACCCGTGTTAGCTACAACTTCACTCAAAATTGTATCATAGGTAGCCCTTTGCTCATCATTAAGCTTTTTTGCACAAAAAAGATCATCCTCAATTACTAATATTTCTAATTCATCACTAAGCATTTTAGCAAATATTTCTTTTGCCTCAACATTTACATCGTAATCAACTAAGTTATAATCATTCAAAGATTTGCCAAATGGTTCTAAAAATGAGTTCATAGACTGTAATGCTTTGAGTTCGGCCTTTTTTTTGAGGAATATCATGTCACAAATAGTCTTCTACCATAAATTGCTTAAATTGATCCCATAGTCTTTTGGGGTTGTCGGGGGCACAATATGCTAAAATTGTAGCAAACAAATGACGTAATGAATTAGGCATGTCATAAATAGAAGCTTCTCTCAAACAAAACTCACAGTTGTTATCTCCATTGAGTAAACCTCGTAGTAGCACAGCTTCACGAAAAGACCCAAGATCAATACCATTTACAGATCTTAAATTTTGAAAAGATATTAGTCATCTAACGTGATTTAACAGAAGTCGCAAGTAATGCCTCTCACCTTCACTTGGGTTTGCTGTTACTATCCTTCCAACTACAATATTTATTTTCCTTGGAGTCCAACATCTACTTTGTGCATCCCATACAAATCGCTGAGGAATTTCCTTGTACAAAAATTTCTAGGGCATTTTCATTGGTAATATTCAATTGAAAAAATTCAGTTAACATTGTTTTTTGGGAAAAATTATTAGCAATAAGTCTTTCACATTCGCTATATGTAACTAATTGTTTGTTCTCAAGATATAAAGGCAGTGAAATAACATATGGGAATATATCGTACAAATTAAATGCATAAATTTTCCATGCTGCCTCTAGTGGAGAAATCCTTCTGGCATATTGGAACATTTCAATTTCGTCCATAACATCAGTATCATTAATCATATTTATAGAGAAATTCACTTTGTCATGTCCTTTATAAACATATTTATAAAGATATTTTACAACTTTGATTGTAGAGCATACTTCACCATTTATATGACAAACAAATTTAGCCAAAAGATATGGATTGTAAGAAACTAAATTTAACCAATGTTTTCGTACTTTAACTTTTCAGTTGTCATTTCTTCTCCTAATTTGGGGTAAGAATTCTGGTAAAAAAATGTGTAAGCACTATATTCTTTTGGAAAATAATTTTTACATGTTCCTTTAGTTTTCATGCACACATTACCAGGATTTAGAGAACCACAAGGACCGAGCATTATGTGCTTTACAACAGCAGAATGTAAGTGAGGGTTCTCAACTTCATCAAGAATTTCAGCACAAACAATATTATCAACACTCTCAGGAGAGATAATTTTTGAACCAGATTTCAAGATTCGTAAAAGTGGGTATGTGGAAGACCTCTTTTCTAAAATTCTATAACATATATAAATGTAGCAATTAGTCCAAATAATTCCTTTTTAATCAAATCATCTTTCAACCTTTCTAATTTTGCTCTAAAGACACGGGAAACTAAATCTGGCCTATTCTGGACTTCATCACAATCCATTAGTTCTCGTTTTATCTCAGGCCAATTAGGATTGCACGTCATTGTTAAAAATATATTAGGCTTACCATATTTTTGAACCAATGCCATTGCATCCATGTATCTCTTTTTCATATCCCTAGGACCAATAAATGTCGATGGCAATACTATTTCCTTCCCAATTTTTGACCCTCGGCTTTCACATATCTCAATACTGTCTATAATTCCCTAGTAAAGCTCAGCGCGTATTTGTTTTTTATCATTACGAAAATAATCTAATCTAGAAGTTTCTATTTTAACATACATGTCAACTATATATTTTTGGAAGAGACAACCAGAGTGCAATAATATTGAATTATCTCGAGATCTAACCTGTAATTTGTAACATTAGTACTCACGACAAGAAACTTGCGTTCTTTTTCGTCTCTTCTGCATAACTAAAGAATACAAAAAAAGAAAAAGGGTCACAGTTAGATAAAATAAATTGCTAGGGAAAATGAAATTAATCTCAAGGGTGTTCTAATATAAAACTTGCAGTTTCATTATGCAACAATTCTTCAGCTGAAGTCACAAGATGTGCATTGAGTAATTGTTCAGTTCTATAATAATCTTGACGAACAAACTGCTTATCAATTCTTTCAAAACCTTGATGCCAACCACTTTCTCCATATGGAAATAATAATGGGTACTAAAGAGGATCATAGCACCCAAAGTGATAATGCACCTTATGTCTCTCACCAGAATGACTAAAAATGGATATATCACTAATTTCAAAATTGGCAGAAGGCTCGTCATCCACCCAAATGACTGCAACTTGTGATGATGTCGGTGCATTATAAACTCTTTGATCAAGGTCTAAATCACACCTAATCCTTATCCCACGCAAGTTAGGAACATCATTTAAAGTGCGGAAGAATCTTTCATAGGGGTTAACATCTAAAATGTCAATTAATCTCCTTATAATCGGTTCATTAAACTTCTCAGAAATTTGCAACCGATTGTTCACTTCATTCTCAGTGTCATAAAAGTATAGCTGTAAATAAAAAGGTCGAGAATCCACAGGAAAAAGTTCATTCAAGTAATGATATATCTATCCTTTAACCTTGAAAGTTTATATTCCTTTATTTCTTTTACATAATTCTTTGTCATATTTAACGCCAAAAGATGTAAAAGTGAAATTGCTATTATAGGTCCTAATATAAGTTCTAAATTCAACAGATTCATTAGATATAGACGTAAAAAAAGAATATAATTCAAGGGGCACATCATTAGTTTTTAGTTTGACACTTCCATCAGAACAACAAAAATATTTTGGCTTTCTTAGAAATTTCTTTGCTCCACAATAAACACAATCTATAGGCAATGGCAACAAGTAAGCTTTTGTAGAAATTTTCCTTACATTAGTTTTTGTGCTAGACAAAGTACGCGATTCAGTACGTAATGTTTGTAGTTCAACTTGGTTGGAATCTTGTTCTTGAATGAAAATTTCTATAAATTCATCAACATCTGGTCAAAGAAACAATAGTATATCAGTTCCATTCAATAAAAAATAGGAGAGAAAAACTAGATTTAAAAAGAATTAAATTATATTATTTTCTTACTAATTCCATGAACATCACCACCATATTTAACTGCTGCTCCAACTGCAATTGCATTCAAATTATTGAGACAAGAACTACTATTCATAGAATGAGTGGCAAGACCTAGAAAGAGAAAACACAAGAATTACAAAAGAGAGCCGAATAGACTGAAATGAAATTTAGATGGCACTTAGTATTAATTTCACTTGATCCATCTCCAATATGGTTAATATGATTAGACTCATTAATATACGAAACTATGTCTTCCTACAGATGACTTGTCATAGCATTACTTCTACTTCTCAAACTCCTACATCTACGCTACTACTTTCATCCATCTTTCTTTTCAACCTCAATGCTTGACGTTTCTCATTGAGTATTTTTCTATCTTCTGCGTACAATTATCGCTTCCGCCTATTCCTGACTTCTTTTTAACTTTCAACAATGAACGGACATCAGTACCATTTCCTACTCCAACTTTCATAGTTGTGGATAAATTTCCAGACATCACCTGAAGGAAAAAATTTGAACAAAAAAGAGCAAGAATCTAAATACAATATACATCTCAAAAGTAACTCTTCTCCAAAAATAAGTAACTATATGCCACTATGTGAAGCAAACTATTTTGCATGCATTGAATCAATATTGAAGAACATTAAGCCAACATCGCAAAAGGAAAAACAGTAGATATGTACGCAAGTGAAAAAAAAAACCCATTAAAAAGATCCCATATATTTAGTGCCACCAAGGAAACATCCTGTAGGAACAAACGAACAAGGATTCTCAAAGTTGCTATTGCAATTATTTATTCAAGTTTGAACTAAATAAAAGCATACAAAAAGAAATAAAAACGGGGCTTCTATAGACCAAGAATAAATTACCATATAAGATATACTTTTCCCACAAGTTAAAAACACACCATAAATGTATAAGAAATTACAACCTTCCATGAATTATTGAGCAATTTCCACGTATTAACAATTCAATCTTTTATATATTTATTATTCTAGTCCACATCTTTCCAACCTATTATGAACATCTTTGTGAGAAAAACTAAAATAATATGGATTAATGGAAAAATAATATATGGGCTCTAAACAAAGGATAACTCACCATAATTATCTAATTTTCCATGCCATGTGATCAAAAAAGGAAAATCAAATAAATTTATTGATTGAATTAAATTGACATTATAAACATACGTACAAGAAATTTTTAGGCTCTATCGAAAGAATAAACATCATGATCTTTGAAAAAGCTATCTAGCAAGTTTGCATAGCAATCAAATAAACAAACTATTGGCAAGAGGCAATTGTTCTGGAAAATAAGAACACAGGCTATTTCCCATGGCAGGTTCAATTGTAACATATACAATGTCAGCCCAAAAAGATGCGTTTATGAAATCAGTGGAATCATCAATAGAAAGGCAAAAAAGGAAAAGATAATGGTTCAAGTAAATTTTAGAGACCCGTAACATGGAGTCGAAGTTCGACCATACTCAAATCCTAACTGAAAAGCATTTTCATCTCATTAATGGGAGTCAACAGAAGCAGAGCTCGACTATACAACAAAAAATTAGGCAAGGTGTAAAAAGCTGACAAGAAATTGTTTGATGCAATTCAATTTTTTAGAAGAATTCCCCCTATAATATTTTAGCACTGCACTACAGAGGTAATTTTATGCACACTTGATTCACAAGTTCTCCCTTCCTTTTTATTTTTGATGATAAATAAATAGCATGATCAAACATCATGTCATGCACTCCACCCCAAAATTAATAAATCAACTTCCTCTACGAAGACCAAGATTTAACATCTTCTTCTAAATAACAAATGACCACCACTATCAGTCACCAGTCTTTAAAAATTAATGATCAATTGAAAATTTTGGGATTTTAGTGATTAATGTTGAAATATGTTTGTTATTTTGTTTTTCATGGGAAAAAGAAAATGAGGCAGTGAGCCAGTGACATGTAGGGACAAAATTATTTGTCATGGATCCTTCCACATGATTTAATACCAACTGTTAGAGAAAAAGTTCTCCTAATGTCAAGCGGAAAACATAAATAAAAAATTAGCAAAAAATAGAGAATATCACAGATATAGTTGGGGAAATAGCCAAAAACTACAGGAGAATGATTACAAGTACAATATCATTAATCAAATTGATTAGTTGAAAGATCTACATCGCATACCAAATTCTCCCCACCAAAAAACTAAAACATGTAAGAGTACACCTCTGCTTCTACCGTACTTTTTACCACTAAAATCTATTATATATTTCCATTTGCTAAGTAGCTAATCACGCAAATAGCTTTTCCTTCACTGCTTTCTCCATTCCTCATTGATGCTAGAAACATTACAAACATGCTCATGTGTCTTTTTCACTCGAGTTGTGCTATATGAACAAAATTACATAGAAAAAGTCCAACAAAACTGACGCATTGCACAATCCTGTTTTTCAACACATGTCACATCACTTTTCCATTAACACTTATCACATAACCCACTTGTCAGATTTTGTCAACTTTTTTGTCTCTCTTTTTGTCTAATTAGAAATTTTCTTTTCACTTTCTCTACAACTCCTAATGTCTTAAAGATGTTCTATTGGTTTCTTTGGCTATAACTTTTTCCTTGTGCCATGTCCATGCATATAACAAAAGTTTACAAGCTTCATTTGACCATAATCCCTTCTTTTAATTGCACTCCAATTGATTTTTTTTTTTAAATTAAATTAGGAATCCTTCCCAATCCCACCCAAAATTCACTTGTTGAATATGAAAAAGATACATCTATAGTTCTACTAAATGATTGCAAATAAAACACAGTGGTTTCTTTATCTACCATAAGTAAATCCAAAATTATTTATCTACGATACATAATTAAATACAAGATTTAAGATCACTGGTTTACCAGTGAAAAATGCATATGCTATTTTTTTATAATATGTATAACTCTTACTTTGACTCCCAATTTGATTCTTTTAATTTGATTCAATCACTATAATATTCACATTCGCTTTCACACACCCTTTAGGTACTATTTTTATTTTTATTTTTTTGGTCCAATCAAATATAGTCAAATATAGTAGAGATGAATCAGATTCTAATACTCGTCAGGCCTAAGTTTGAAATTTGATTTCTTCACTACTAAGTGTCTACGTTGGCTTAGTTGCTTCTTCAAAACCTCAACATCAGTAGGAGATGCTACTTGACATGACTATGATTTTAAGGGAATCATGTTTCCATTCCAAAAAGTTAACCAATTTGGTAGGGTATTTTAATTCCTTGTAACTCATCCTTTTACTCCATGTCTAGGGGATGCATCATAATTCTTTCATATTCTCCCAGAGTCCCAGTAGGAGGGGGTTTGAGGGTGGTGAAAAACATTTATGAAATATTTGCATTTATATATAAATCCAACGACTTAAGCAATAGGAAGCCTTCCGCTATCCATTCTGCATAGATGAAGGAAAGAAAGACACAAAAAAAGAAAGGAAATAAACAATAAGCTGGAAATGTTCCCCTACTTGTTAAAGGTTTCATTCTCAGCCTCTTCTCCATCCTCTTCTTGAATTTATGCAGGCGCCTCGTTTTTTTCAACTTTATTTAAAACCAAATACCAAAAAAAAAAAAAAAATGAACCCCAATAGAAAAGGAAATGCTGAGTACTCCATTAACAAATGAGTATAGCAATACACATGGTAAAGTAAGAGATTGTGAAACCTGAATTGCTTCTTCGCTCGTCCATGGAAATCCGGGACAGACCCATCAATGGCCTGGACCGAGTTACAGGCCCAAATATAATTGTTTTCTTTTTTTTTTTTCAAAATACAATTCTTTTTTTGAAAGGCCCAAATATAATTTTTAAGTTATCCAAAAAAAGTTATCTAGGTCTAACCCAAAGCCTAAACTCAAACTTTTTTTCCTCTAAATTATTTAGTTAGCCCAAAATAAAAAACAAATTCAAGTTTTTTTGGCCCAAAACAAATGCAAAAGGAAGCAATTTGTAGGCATATATAGTTAGCCCAAAACTAAAAATAAATTCAAGTTTACTTGTTGTCTATTTTATTATGTATCTAGGAGAATGAAGCTCATTTATCTTTTGTACTACAATATCTACTTGTTTTTGTTTGCCATTAATAGATAAATAATGATTAAAGTTATTATATATGCTTGTGATTTGTGTATCTGGGAGAATATTATTATATTTCAGATTTTATTTAAACTAATTTACAAATAAGACTATGTCAAAATTTTTTATGTATTCTAACATTTCTAGTGTGATTTTATTTTCAAAAATTTATAGTATAAAAAAAATTTTCGGGGGGCTTAGCCCTCTTCCAACCCTCGGTTATTTTTCTCTAAATCTAGTTCTCGGTCCTATATAAAATCTTGAGTCCGTCCCTGAATCCCTGAAGCAGAGAAGGCGATTATTTTTCTTAATTGTTTCATCACGGGTTCATCGACAACCCAAAAAGCTAGTCGGTTTTTTCCCCTGATTATTGGAACTTCTGTGCAATCTATTGTTGAGGAGAAGGGATGACTTACGAAAGAGACAAGGTGTATGCTGTAGATTGAAGTGAAAAAAGGGTACGGTTTCTCCGGCAAAGAAGAAAAGGGCGTTGATTTCTCTGCTGCTGGTAGATGTGTTTGAAAAGGAAAGGTAGGTTGGGCTTGAAGAGGAGGAAAAAAAAATGAAATGGCCAACCAAACTGTGAACAGTAGACGCTAAATATTCACTCTTTTGTGGGTTAATTACATCTGACGTCCCCAACCTTTTACTTAATTATCGATTACATCCCTTAAGTTTCAATTTTCTGTTTGTGCGTCCCCAACCTTTAGTAAAATCCCATTTTTAGTCTCTGAACACAGAAAACGTCCAACATATATGTGTGGTGGAGTCCGGTTCACCCATCCATTTTGGGGGAATTACACCGCTCACTTCTAATGTGGCACACACATAGCCAACATATATGGCGGCCATGTGTGCGCCACGTCCGGTTATTTATACGTCACGTCAAAAGTGGACGGTGTAACCTCGCCCGCAGTTGGTAGGTGAACAAAATTTATGTGTGGTCTCAAGCATATATATTATTCCTCGTCTAACAAAATTATTATAGTTTTATTTTATGACGTGTAGCGTCTCTATACCGTGTGTGGCGTTATGTTACTGTCAAAAAAATAAATAATAAATAAAACAATTCCGTTTATAAGAATTGAATGAATTTCTTTGATAATCAACAAAATTATAAAATAATTTCTATAACTGCCCATAATAGAAGATGGTCAGTGGAAATTCGACAAATTCTACATTGTATGAAATGAAGACCACAAAAACTATGAAACTTCCAAACTACTACAAAAATGTCATTTTTAGTTGACTTAGACTATATGGTTCAATCCACACGTTACGTCATTGCATTTAATTATTAGTGCAAATTTCTCAAGACATTCACCAAAATTTCTTGTGGAAACAAAGAAATTTTGGTGCCTCCATGGGGAAATTTGTATGCTATGAACCAGACAATGGAGGAGTAGACATTCCTAAATTTCTCGTGGCGATTCTTATTGCGGTGGTGCTGATGGTTCTTTGCAGTCGGCCCGCAACACGACGCGTTAGGTTTCTCTATCCTTGCCCCTCCTATTGATGGACCGACGTTAAGGCGGTACGCTTTTCCTTTTTGTTTGTTCTGAGTTTTTTATGTTATGTTAGAAGTTTATGACTTGTGCAGTTCGTTAACTTGCAATGGTTCCCTGAGAATTTCAACTGTATTGATGCATCTGCATATTTTTGGGTGTTGTCTTCACATATTTATTGTCCCCATTAGCAAATCAATTTTAATAAGAAATAAAGGAGAGAATAGTACATATAGGTCTCATAAAATATAGGCTTTTTTTTTTTTTTTTGCAATACTCAATTTTAGCTAGAGTTGTATACTTCTTTTCTTGTTTTCGATCAACCAGTCTTTCCTCAGGAATTTCAACAATGATTTCGGCATCTTTTAATTATGATGTCAGTAAAATGCAGCATGGTCAGTTGTTTCATCACATTAATATACCAATTAAACTATGGTTGACATGTCTAAAAAGTTGAACCCCATCATTTACTTAAAAAGGAAAAGACATATAGGTTTAAAATAGCCGAGACATGTTTGTCACAATCTGACTATATAGGTTTAAAATAATCTGAGGCCTCTAAAAACTAGAGGTCTCAGATTCGATTCTCCTTATGTGGGACTATATTTTATTATAATTTATAGTCACGTGTATAAAGATTTGTATTGTTGATATATTTACGTTTTGTTTCAGTAAGGCATATATCTATACACACTTGTATTATTATAATACAGATCGTAACTATACTTTTCAAAAAGAAAAATTCAAGAACCTTTTTGTTCGAATTTCTTGTTTTAACGCTGATGCTGCTTTTATCCAGGTCCCGACCAAATGTTGATGCTATTATATTCCCAAAAAATAAAAGGACCAGTTTTTCCTGTTCACGATTACCCGGATATCAATTCAGTGCACACTTTTATAATCAATTCTCGAGTGATGACAATGTACCGTTTTCTTCTGATTGTATCCCATTGAGTTATATATACTGAAATTTACTGTTGAAGAATGCAAAGAAATTTATACAGTATGAAAAAATTTTGAAATAGAGTGGAAGACAGAAAAAAATCTCATTCTTAGCACTAATCAAATGAATACTTCTACAAAATTAGATAAGACTCATTATAAAAGAACTTTACCCTTATTTAGCAGGAATCTAACAAAAGCAGCCCTATACAGTTTGAGGCTGCTTTTGTTAACTATTTTGGTAGAAAAGTGAGATGAGATGTCAAATCATTTGGGTCCATCTAATGACGTGTGTCACCTCACTAAACAATTTAGTCACTATTTAATATAAGATGAAATCACTTTGAAAATCAAGTAATATAATGGGACTTCTTGATTTTTAAGGTGATCTCATCTTATAACTCACGTGATAATTGACAACTTTTTGAGCGATATTCACGTATAGCAACTAGAAACATCATAAGTGGTAGTAATAATTATGGATCCCATAAAATATGGAAATGAAATTGATGTTTCACCATCTATATATATCTAAATTAAAAGAAGTCTAACCCAACTTTTTCGCCTAAACTGCTAACGTCATTTTCTTTTTTTGTTTTTAATTTTTTTCCCTTGCCAACACGCTTTCACCTTCCTCTTCCTTTATTCTCCTACTCAATTATATCTCCAATCTCTATCTTAGCATTTATTCAATTTATCTTTATATCAAACTCTCTCAATTTAACAAACTGTTTTTTCTTTCGTCTCCAACATCAAGTCGTCCAGGTACAAATATGAGCAAATAACATTTTGAAAATCCCATTTTTCATTGACTATCATGTAATTAATTACGGTCTTCCCTTCCCTTCTTCATTTGAATCATTGATTTACATTTCCTCTATTGATTTTTTATCTCTTTTTGAGTTTGGTAAACCAAAAAATGTTTAAAAGTTACAGATATGTAGCAATAAATGATGAAATTTCATCTGCCTTTTTTTTATTTGGGGTATATTTCTACTGAATTATATATATCTGTAGAAATTCAAAGACTATTTGTTCACAATAATACTAATAATTATTAATTAACAGTATTAAATATTAATTACATCAACATTTTATCACTAATGGCACCTAAGGTGTACATATTGAGGACTGTCAATAAATCTGTACATATTCCCTCCATATCGATTATTTGATCACATTTGCTTTTTCATAAGAATTAAGAAATGTATGTTAGAAATGCACATTTCGTGATTCGTGTTCCTCATTTGTCCCTATTTAATGAGTAAAATTCAAGATTAATAGTAATAATTAAAGTATTAAATATGGTTAGATTTCTAAAGAAATGGAAATTAAACATTTTAATAAAGAAATAGACCATATATTTGGTACATCTCAAAAAGAAAAATAAGACCAAATAATTGGGATGGAAAGAGCAATTAATTGAACTTTCTTTCTTTTTCAAATATTTAATTTACTTTAATAATGTTCCTCTATTAAATGGCATAATCCTGCTCATATCGTGTTGTGAATTTTTAACATATTATCTACACAAATTCTGTTTTAGTATAAGATCATTCTATCATGAGAAAGTATGAATTTATTGTTCGTGGAATCAAATTTTACTCTCATGTGATTATGCTTTAATGTCTTAATATCCATAATTTCTTCTATAGATTTTTAGCTGACTTTGCAAGTACGTATATATTAAATACTGAGAATAGACCTCTTCCACTGAGGCATATGTACAAGAAGAAGGAAGATTGTATATGGAACGTTGATTATCATGCGAATTGTGGAATAAATATGAATTGTCTTTTCAATGCAAGGATATTAGATTGGTACTACCATTGTTGTTATTTCCTCAATCAGTACATACATTTTGTTTTTACACTTTTAGAATATATTCAATTATGTAAATTCATTAAAAAACTTTTACATAATTAAATTTCAAACTTTTTTCTACCCGTGCATCGCACGGGTATTATACTAGTCTTTATTATAATCTAAACTATCTCAAAGATGCTCTCAATTTAAAGGAGTTAGGTCTCTAAGTAGTTTGGAGAAGAGATGTGTCCTCAATTTAGAATTCTGTGGATTCCATAGAAATCTGGTGTCTTCAATTATCTATGGAATTTGATAGATTTCACCAAATGGTGGATTTCAATGGAATTCTATGGATTCTAAGATTAAAAATACACTTGCAACATTCTTACTAAAATCCGACCTATCACCTTCGGATTCTAATAGATTTTATAAAATCTTTTTACATCTAGATAATTAATAAAAATTTAAAATAATAAAATTTCAAAACCCGCTTTTTCTTGTCACTCTAGTTTTTAAACAATCATATCACATTCAATTTATACAAAAATAGTGAGTATAATTTATTATTAGGGTTAATTTAACAAAAGGTCCCCAACCTTTTAACTAAAAATCGGTTTCGTCCCCAACCTTTTTTTAAGACTCTCCTGGGTCCCTAACCTTTCATAAATGCGTACAACATGTCCCTTTTGGCATTATTCCCTCAACTTTTCATGGAAAAGCACGTTTAAACCATTTTAACATTTTAATTTTATAAACAAAACATTTAAAAATATTAAAAATAATAAAAAACCCAACCTTACCCTACCACTGCCGCCACCCCACCTACTCTCCCTTCCAGCCTACTGCTGTAAACAATAGCAAAGTTGCTTCCGTTTTCGGCAGAAAAAATGGGGGGATTCACCCGCCCCCAAAAACACTGCCAGAAATGGCAGCATCTACCATTTTTGGCAGCGTTCATACAGCCGAAAACGGCAGCAATTTGAGAGGGAACGGGTGGGGTGGGGTTAGGTGTTTTCTTTTTCTTTTTGAATTTTTTTATTATTTTTAATATTTTTAAATGTTTTGTTTATAAAATTAAAATGTTAAAAGGGTATAAACGTGATTTTCCGTAAAAAGTTGAGGGAATAGTACCAAAAGGACCTATTGTGTGTATTTATGAAAGGTTGAGGACTCAGGAGAGTCTTAAAAAAGGTTGGGGATGAAACCAATTCTTAACTGAAAGGGTGAGGACCTTTTTTGAAATGAACCCTTATTGTTATCACGGTTGATTTTTCATTGGTCCGACTGTATACCCATTTTCATTTCTCTGTTCGTGGGGAATTCTAGGCCTAGGCAAAAAACTCGAGCCCAAACAGGTTACCCAAACCCGGTCCTGAATATACTTGAACCCAATCAAGTAGTGAATAAAAATTTTCGGGTTTTGGGTACACGAACCAGAGACCAAACGGGTTTAGACGGGCTTCGGGTTTAAATTAAGACCCGAAAAAACCCGAATATTTTTTTATTCTCTGAATTTTTAAATTCAAATTTCTAATTAATTCTATCTCAATCCCAAAAAACCATATCTTTCATTTTACAATGACATCTTCACTACACTTGTATTATTCACAAACAAAAAACGAAACTCTACATTTGTGTGAGATATCTGAATTTGTCTTTTTCTATGAAGATTTTATTAGTTTCTATATATACGCTATGTAATTTGTGCAAGACAAATTGTTTTTAATTAATTACTTGACAATACTACAAGTTTATGGTAAAACTATAAAATTAGAATATAAATAAAGCTAACTAGTCAAACACCAGTGTCTAATTGTTAACTTCATTGTATGAGTATCTCATTATTATTATTTTCATTTAAGTGTATTATATATACTTTAATTTTTTTGTTATTCTTACTCATTTAAGTGTTTCTTTTTTCTATTTATGCATTCACATAATATGCGTTAGATCCCTGAAAAACATGAACAAAACACGAAGTGTCACTCGAACCTAAACCGAGACCGAATGCGAACGGGCTTGTCGTTTTCAAGACCGAACCCGAACTGAAATATTTAGTCTGTGCTTGGTCAACCCGAACGCCCAGGCCTAGGGAATTTTAGTAATGAATGAAAGATTACCTTCTTTTTAAAATAAATAAATAATTTATTATTATCACAATAACACGTAAATTTTTCCTTCACAGTTCTAATTTTTAAAAAATCATATTATAATCAATTTATACAAAAGAAATTTATCTATGGTTGATATGTGAGATTGTTATAAAAATATAATGATACTAAACTTATAATAATTTCATAATTTTTATTAGAATCCAAATTTACAAAAACTTCAATTTTTTTGAAAATCACGTCATATTCTAATTTTGGCAAAGTAAATGAATGTCTAGAATTAAAATGAAGTATTACGACAGTATTAAAAAGTTTCAATTTAATTTCATAAATTTTATATTCGTACGTAATATAGAAAATGATTTTATTATCTTTATTCATTTTTAATTAAAAAATATTAATTTTTTCATTTGAAGAAAGACTAAGTTGACATTATTTGAATATTTTTACTTTTTTCTCATTTTTTTATCATCTAGTTAAAAGTCGTATAACTATTTCTATACCAAGTTAGCATTTAACTGGAACAAAAATAAATAAATACGAGAAAAGAAAAATATTACTATAATGTTAAATTTAACAACATGATACTAGTGGTAATGAAGCTTTAGCTTATTTGGTTAGGGAGCTAAGGTTGAAGCCCTGGGACGTAGAGGTCTCATGTTCGATTCTCCAATGCGGGGGGTTTGTCTACAATTTATATGTATTTTGTAGTCCCATGTTTAAGAGTTTGATTTCTTTTAGTTCCCTGCAAAGGGCTTTGTATTGTTGATTTCTGTGCGATGTGTTTTAGAATGATATATATTTATATGTACTTATAATGCTATGATGCGAATTGTAATTGTACTTAAAAAACAAGATGATACTAATAAGTTTTTAAATAATTTTATAATTGATTACTCGACCACACCATATAAAAGCGAATTAGAAATAACAACTCAAAAAAATAACTATGAAATTCTATCGATCAAATTCTGTGTTGGATACACCCTCTAAAATCTAACAAATTCCATTAGAAATCTATAAAAAACCACGTCATATAATTCATGAGAATATAACGGATTCTATAGAATTCTATTAAAATCCATCAATTTCATAAAAATCCATACAACTCAAAAAATCTATCGAATTCTATATTGAGGGCACCCTTATTCAAAAACTAATTCCTACATTTATAGTATGTTTGGATACCATTTAAAAACACCTCGAATTTATCAACCAATTTAAATTTTAATTTTTAGACACATAGCAACATCACATTTAACCATATATTTGATTTGACTTAAACTCTTATATCATTTTAATTATTATCTGCATATAGTACAATTACATCTCGATACATATACAAAATTTGAATTTTAAATCGATTTAAAAACTCACCCATTTTTAAATCCTTACCAAACAAAACCTTAAAAGGACAAGTCGTAGTTGCATCACACCTCAAAAAAGAATATATTCTTCTAACTAATCGACCCTTAGTATATTACTACGTTAAGCTATCATTTGAGATAAATCGAGATAATGTTAACTTCATTCAAAAATGTGATAAGATAATATTTTAGTTGTTTAACAAACTTTTAACTTATAACCCATTTTCTAAAGCAAAAATGTATAATTGGTTCAAGAAAGAATCCTACTCTTATCCTTAGTTAACTACTTAACACTAACCAAGTTGAAAATTAATAAGGATGCACAAAAAAAATTAAAAAGAAAAAAGAAAAAAAAAGGTTGAAAATGAATAAAATGTACCTACCCAAAAGAGCAAGGCCTTAAACAAATACTTTGAATCCCAACTTAAGAATAAATAAAATAAAATAACATTAACTTCCTCTCCCGCTGTAGTTCGTTGCCTTTTTGAATTAGTCTTGAGACCATTTCATTACATACAAAGGAAGTTTCACAAGATGAAGCCCAAGTGAAAGAAGAGAAATTTGGTGCCCTCATGGGGAAGCTCTGTTGCGAATCCTATGATGGAGGGTTAGTACTTGTGGTGACTCGTCCCATCCCAAGCCATTCTACTAGACTTGACACTTGGCGTGCGCCAACGATAAATATCAATATGATCTGAATCCACTATCACGGCAAACTGAAACCTTGACTTTAAACTGTGTAAACTTTTAAACTAAAATGATTTTATAAAAATTTTGACAGAGCTTTCCCTGTAAAATAGACTTGTCCAACCTGAAAATATAAATCAACTCATTCAAAGAAATCATATAATATGAAGTAAATATGAATTTTCCATCAAAAACGCAATTCGTCTCCCAAGATAAAAAATTAGAACACTTTTTAGTACATTTAGATTCAAAACAATTATTAATACTAAAATGTATATGAAGATATAGAATTATGCAGAGTTTGAATAGATCTTGAAATAATAACCTATGAAAACTTATTTCCAACTATGATTAATGCATATTTTAAAAGTGTAATGAAAATATTAAATTAATGTAATACAATGGTGGCTGGTTGAAAAATTCACAGGGAAACCTATAGATGCTCAAACTCAATCCTCCCTATAAGAATATTTGAGCTGATAACTCAGTGAGTGAATAAGTTTGCAAATACATATATACTTTTCTATATTCTTTATTTCTGAAAAGCTGTTAAACTTTATAATACATATATATAACTTAAAAGTTGAGAGTTATAAAATATTTTACAAACATCTTCTGAGCTTGAAATAAAAGTTTAAATAATACTGAAACTGTATGCAATCCTAATTGTGTTGAAATTATTTAAGTGTAAGATAATAACTTTTTGTTAAGAATGCTGCAACTGAGTTTCAAACTGATATTTGAATCATATAATCTGAATACGTAAACTGTAGCTGAGTTCTGAAAACTAAAATCTGAATAACTAGCTGAAAATTTATATAAATACTGATAACTGAAAAATCCACACCAAAATTACCGCTAAGCAGTAATACACATGTACAAAGTAATCTCGATATACAAGACATACTACTCAGAATTGAGTGACACTGATAACTGTGTAGTTGAATAACTAGTTATACGCGTGCAGAGCAAGCCCCAAAGGCTAACACCACCATACACGGCTCAAAACCTACGTGTGTATGACGATAGTTCCCAAAGACCTGTATATAGCTAGTCTAACATTGTGGAACAAATCACACCGGTGTAGAGCGGGTAACATCACTGAAGCTAGTCTAATACTGTGGAACAAATCACACCAGTGCAGATTGGGTAAAGATCACATACGTACTTTGGTGGTTTTGAAAATAATTATTATGCTATACTTTTCTCCAGGATCTTATAACACGACGTAATATGCTTTTATGAAAATTCTTAACGTAATAACATAATTATTTCTCTTTGAAATCACATTCTAAAGATAATAATATACTTAAATATTTTATGAATTTCATATATTACCATAATAATAAGGAAATCATGCTTGACTTTTAGAAAGTGAAACATTTAATATACTGTAACGAAAACATATTTAATCTTTGGAAAAATATTTTTCCACTCACAGAGTTGAAGACCATAATTAGGTCAAATGGCATGCATTTCCAACTGACTTGTCATAACCTAAAATCATAATTTAACAATCAACTTTAATACACAACATCCCATACTAAATAAGGAATATAATAATCCACTTAAATCTTTTGAACCAAAATCACTTGTTCGTATCCATCCTTAATCATTCGATTATTATCCACATGTAAATATCCATTATACTCACTAACATCTTAATATCATATTTCTGTCACCCAATAACATTTATTTATCAAATCATATATCCAACGAAATATATTATCCCATCATGTCGTGAAATACTCAATAATACATTACCAAATAAAATCAACCATATAAATAAAATTCCGATAAACTTTTGCCGTCAAGATTCACCTAATATGAATCATTTAATTAATCTCAATAGATTTTGTTTCCAACTTATCCTTTTACCTTGTTTCCAACACATCATATTCATATATATTAAATGAAATCAACAACATCCACTTTATCTATTCACATTTTACTTATTTTCATTCCTTCTTCATTCATAATACATAAAATTTCAAATATCAAACATATTCATTTCATAATAGTTTTCCATTTTAACATTTTCACAAACACCTTCTATACATGTCTGTTTATCTTCAATCACTACACACACTTTAGCTAACAAACCATATAAATTCCATGAATTTAAAGCCTAAATATCACTTTTATTTAACAAAATCAGCCTTAATTTACCTTTCTTAAACTCATATTAACACCATCAAACTTCATAACTTCCATAATAATTTTATGTATTTTTAATTTCCTATCCATTAACACAAATTAAACCAAAATAGAACTCAATGTGTTTAACTTGGTTAAATCTTTAAATCAACACAAATACTCAAAACCCTAACATCTCAAACAAAGCTCATACTTTAAAAATTTTGAATAGACAATTAACATCATAAAACCATTATTTCCCTTTCAATATAGCTTATATTTAATCCATATAGCAAAAACCCCAAATTTAACACAATGTAGAGAAATTAAAATCTTCCACTTACCTCTAAAAATCAAGGTAAAATCATAGAACATAAGTAGATCAAAAACCCCCCTTTGAGTTTGCCCCTCATTTCCCTCATTTTCCTTCTTTTCCTTTATTTTTCTTTTTCTTCCATTTCTTTTGTTCTTTCCCCCTCGGCAGAACCGTGTGTGCGTGTGTTTGGGGGTGAAATTTCCAATTGCAAGAAAGTCTTGCATATAAAGGGAAATTTTCAATCAAGCCCCTAAACTTTAGTAAGTAACATAAATTGGGTTTTGAGAAATCTTATTTACTTCAAAGTCTTTCAACTTTTAATTCTTTCACTTAAACTCTTTGACGATTTAGATTTTGACCCAAATAATTTAATTTTGATATTGACTTGACTATTCAACCTTTCACTTTAACGGGTAAAAATTAAACTTAGAAAATAGGAGAGCAGGTCGTTACATATGGTGCTTGCAAATTTGCAGATCGGAAGAGCGTCGTGAGGAGCATTTCACTTGAATTGATGAACCTACATATATTATATTCGTTCCTTTTTGTTGTCTCTATGGAACATTTTACCATTCATTCTTTAGTGATGACAGTTTATTGTTTTTATCAGATTGTATTATTGGAAGAAAATTGTAGAAGCTGAGATAGTAGTTTATCACGAATGGAAGGCTCAAACACAAAAGAATATCGTAGTCTTCAACTGACGTTTACTGCCATGATCTTCCGATCTGTTTGAAGGCTTCTACTGCAAATGGGCATTTGTCGCACGCGTTTCGAGACCTATATAGGTCTCAGTTTACTAATTTCATCTTCTTTCTTTACGGAATTATTCCAAAACACCTAATTTCAATCAATATTATGTAATCAAACATATTTAATTTCAGGTGCATATGATGTTATTATTTTCTTGATAATTTGATGTGCGATCATGGTTTGTGAATAATAATAATGTTTATATCATCAGCTAGAACTTGTTAACAATAACTTCATTCATTGTCCCGGGAAAAAATTATCAAAGAATCAACACACCTTGATTATGGACATTTCAGGCCAAAATATAATGATCACTGATCACTTGTTAATAATAATGATGATGATGATGATGATGATGATGATGATGATGATGATGATGATGATAATAATAATAATAATTGATGGCATATTTAATTGGCATATTTTCTAATTTAATTTGACCATCAAATATTGACCATTGACTAACAAATTATTATTATTTGTTAAGAGTTTTTGTTAAGAGATTATATGTCTTGCAAGATTATAGAATATCTCTTAAACAGGATTTACACCACAAGGAGATAAGAGATAAGGTTTATCTCTTAGGATAAGAGATAAAGAGTTATCTCTTAATATGATTTGCACTACATGGGATAAGAGATAATGGATTTTCTCTTAAATAAGGATAAGTAGTTTATCTTACATACTTATAAGTTAGAAGCCTTTAAGTAGTGAAGTTGTAATGCTATGAAAGGACCGGGTAATTATAGAGACAATCGTGAAAGGTCGAGGTGCCAACCAACCGGTCATAAGAGTAAGGGGGAGAAAAGCTAGTTGTTCACAATTGAGAAGATCGTATGTTTGTAGTACACACACAAGAGTAGCTGTCTAAGCACTAGGAAAGTGCATTGAAGAAATTAAAATCAAGGAATTTAAATTTAACTTTTTTTGCTGTTGCTTGTGCATGTTGATGTAATCAATTTGTGTACTAAACTTTTTGATCTAGTGGATATTTTTCTCTCCCGCGGTAAAGGTACCCACGGTTTTTCCCTAAGGGGTTTCTACATCAATATATCTTGTATTCTGTCTATTTATTGTTTATTTGGCGCTAGACAGTTTTAGGTTGATATAACGTAGTTGTCAGACTTAGCTGGTGCGACATATACGTCTAGATATCTAGATTGATATTGTTTTCAATAATAATAATGACAATTTACGATTAATGAACGAAAATTTATCAGTACAATTAAACCCTAACACACACACACATATATATATTTTTGAGGGGCTTATATATTGGTTATATGACTTATGAATTTCATAATTGTGGGATGCAATTTATCCCTTTATATGATTTCGTAACGTGTAATTTACACATAGCGTCCTTACCTTTTTAACTATTAAGAGATCATGTCCACAACCTTTATTTTTCCTTCTGTGGGTACTCAACCTTTAAACAAATCTCCGTCCACGTCTCTAATAACGGAAGTTATCCAATTCAGCCATTAAACATCTCAAATTTTCTATGAAAATAGATAAGGCTCTAAAATGGAGTCTTATCTCCCACGTGGCAGCCAAATAGGAAAAATATGGGCCCACTGAATGCACAACTTAGCCATGCTTCCCCCAAAATGCCAATAGGTCCATAGTAAAATTTTGAACCCTATATTTCAGATCACCTGACCGCCTAACCCCTCAAATCGGCGGCGAGAACCCACTCCAAAATTTTGACAGCCCCATTTTCTCGCTAGCACAGCCACGCAGTCGACAGACGCCCCCACCTCCCAAATAATAAGAGCATCTCCAATACAAATGGTGAAGGTCCAAGGTCCAAGTGGAAAGATATACACACAAAAAAATTTGTGACTTAGTGCTTCGTATAAGTTTAGACTGAAAATTTCTCTTCATTATATAATTTTCCTTTTTTCAGTGTTTTTAATAGAAATCTAAATTTCACTATTTTGATTGGCATCTTGTGGTTGAACTCACGTTTTCGCTCACACATTACTGAGATGCATAATACAAAATAATTTCTAATTCAATCTCATACATTCGGGGTGCTTTCATATACTACATTGATGTATATTCAAGGTATGTTCCATAAAATTTTTCTTGTCCTTTATTTTGTTTTTGCTTTTCCAGTTATGAAGCAATGTCACAATCATTTCCCTTGTTTGAGAGGCTTTCCTGAATAATTAATTTGCTAATTCTTTCTTTTTGTATACATAACTGGACTAATTATCATTATATATAGGGGTCACTATTAATTTATGATTGTGATTTAGCTACCGTGTTGATTTTTGCCAAAATATGTGACTTGTTTTATCTTATTGAGATTTTTAATTGACGTGTTTATTTTTATAATATTGTTTTTAGAAATTTTTTATCACACCAGTAATTTATTAATTTTGATTTGTTTGCAGGATTCAACATCAATTACTTCTTTAAAATACATGGTCACAGAAGTTCTTCTACTAGTCATATATGTTAGAAATAAGGATGCCACATTTTAGTTCATGGAGAGTGCGGAAAATGATACATTCAATCATGTTCTGTTGGGCACAATTTAGAGGTTTTAGGAATAAGCATGTTCCTGTTATTTGATGAACTTCTCTAAAAGAATGTACCAGATTCGAAGGAGATTCATGACATAAAATATGTACTCGTGTATCATGGAGTAAAGAAGATGAATATTTTGTTGTTATCTCGCAATATGTGACCAGTAAAACACAAAAAAAATTCTCATCAATTGAAGTTCAATTTCATTATATTCGCATTGAGATGAGGTTAAAATGGAAAAAATAGAAAAAGAGAAGATCTTGAATTGACAGGAATGGTTGGACAAAAAACACGGATGATGACCCCTATTATCACGTGGAATTGACTATATACGCTTGTTATAATACTTTTCGAACAATTATGTGACACATATTCGTTTAGAATATCACCAATACTAACTGAGAGACCACATAGACCATAAAAAACAAAAGAGGTATTATGAATTTACTTAAAAATAAAATTAAAGATGAGAAACTCTCAAGCAAAACACAGACACACAAGGAATTTGGCAAGATTTCAGTCCAATGTAATCTTACCTGTAGTGGTGATGAAGTTCAAATGAATTTTAAAAGAAGGGGGCTATAATCAAGGCCTTATTTTTTATTTATCACATTAATTACATAATATTATATATATATCATTATTATTATTAATATATTATATATCAATATTTGTATGATAATAATAATTTTTATTAAGAAACGTGTAATATCGGTAAAAAGAGAAAAAAAGTATGAAGAAACCTTGAATTTTGCAATAAAACAAATTGCACCTGGTAGACCAAATACCATTTAGGATGTAATTTTCCGTGTGCTCTTCCGATCTGGAAAAATTGGGGTGTTTAACGGTTAAATTGAATGACTTCTATTAATAAGGACCTGGACGGGGATTTGTTTAAAGGTTGAAGACCCACAGAAGGAGAAATAAATATTGGGGGCGTGATCTTGTAATATCTAAAAGGTTGAGGAGATCGGAAGAGCGTCGTGAATTAGCCTTTCGTAATATAGTGGCATGTTGGAATAGACTAATCTTGACACCCATATGTCTAAGTTGGGTTCTACTCTATCGGATTGAGATGACTCTTGAAATTAATGGACTTTGTTACTTTATTATTAGGCAGTGACTCTTTTGAAAGGTCAATTTTATTAAAAAAAGTAATTATCTCAATTAGTTATATATATCTAGCTTAACACTAGTGCATACGAATATTGTGAAAAAAAATATAACAATTAAAATATTAAATGCATATAAACAAATTTGTAAATCTGGTAAAAATTGCGAGGGGGGGTGGGAATCAAACCTATATAAACAGCGAAAAAATGATATAAAAAAATATAAAACTATGTAACTGTGTCAACAGTCTATATATAAAAAAAATTAAGGCTAATTGAAGTTCTTCCATATATTTAGAAATATATTTTTACGTAGGGGAATGAGTGAATAATTATAAATGCATGGAGATGTTGACCCATCCAATATATCCACAAAAAAAAAAAAAAACTAACTAAACTGAAGACTAATCCCCCCTCTAAACAAATATCAATATTCATTAATTATTAACTTAACATTAACTTCATATATATTAATTTGCTTAGTGTGGGATTTGATAAAGGTGATATCTTTTATAGCAATCAAGAAATCGAAAATGATCACTCGCCCACTAATCTCGCTCACAGCTGATGTGACACACGCATGTCAGCCTGTACAGTTAATGTCGCAGCCCGCTGAGGCTGACATGTGTGTGACATATCAGCTATGGGCAGTGTAAACCCGCCAACAGTGGGCGGGTGAACGAGACTGGTCAAGAAATTGTAAGAATTGAGATTTAAGACTTAATTTGTAGACTGAAGTTAATTCGTAATTTACCAGCCACTGAGAAGATTAATTAATTAGGATTTAACTAATTAATTATGTTTTCATGTTTACTCTAGGGTTGAAATATCTATAAGGAAGATGATTTAGTTTTTTCTTTTTCGAAAGGGAATTTTCATTCATTTAGTAAATTAACCGCTTCTCGAATCTAGTCCGAGATAAACAGAGGCATACAATCTATCTAGAATGAATTACATGTCATACTAGACCCATAAAAAGCTAGATTGTTGGCTATTCTTTTCCTATCTCTGGGGATGTAACAACACGAACCACATCTGCCCCCTCATAAGCTCTCGAATATCAGAAATGACCGTATTATAGACAACCAAAGGATCTTCCTTAGTAAGTTTATGAACCACCAGCTGCGCGTCGGTCTCGATACGAGCAATGTTTAAATGCCTTTCATTGCTCAGCTCCAATCCTTTCTTGATGGCCAAGGCTTCCGCCACGAGGGAGTCCCTGATCCCCTGTCGTCGGCACACGAAGGCTCTATGTACCATGCCTTCCTCATCCCTCATGACTCATCCAAACCCCATCCATCCTCTCACTGGGTTGATGGATGCATCCATGGAAAGTGTCAAACCCTGCGATCTCCCTGCTTGATTTAGCCATACAACATTGGCTCCTCGCTGTGGGTTTGCCAGTCTCATCTCGTGTATCCAAGCATTTTGGTATGATTCTAAAGAAATAAGTATAACGTCTCGATTATACTCCACTCCTTGCTTTCATCCCTTATGCATGACTAGATTACGGTTCTTCCAAATACTCCACACAACCATGCAAATGAGCTCTATGGTGACAGCCAAGACTCCATCCTAGATTTTCCATAGGGTAAATTTCACAAAAGGTCCCCAACCTTTGTAGTTAGAATTGCCTGGGTCATAATATTTTTTTAGCGCATTGGGTCCTCAACCTTTCATAAATACACGCAACAGGTCCTGATTGACGGAATCCATCTAAAATTCCGTTAAGTGGTTCATAAAATTACCTTTATGTCCTCACTGTCGGAAATGTCCCCCCCAATCACAAAAAAAAAACTGCCATTTCTGGCAATGAAATTCACTACTGGAAACGGTAGTTTTGGAGGGGGGGAGGTCTTCCCTTTTTTCCTGCCTGAAAAGGCAGATGACCCTTTCACTGCCACCTTTCACTGCCATTTCCGACAGTGAACTTCACTGTCAGAAATGGGGCCCCCTTATCAGTTTTTTTCTTTTTCCTCTTTTTTATATTTTTGAATTCTTTTTTTGTTTTAATTTAAAGAGTAAGAGTATAAATGTAATTTTATCAACTACTTAACTGAATTTTGGATGAATTCCGTCAGTGGGGACCTGTGGCGTGTATTTATGAAAGGTTGAGGACCCAGCACGCTAAAAAATAGATTAGGGACCCAAGCAATTTTAAGTGTAAAGGTTGGGGACCTTTTGTGAAATTTACCCTTTTCCATAAGAAATCAAGGAACCTCAGCTCTCCCTCCAACCGGACTGCATCTTTGATGTCCTCCCAACATCCAAGCTCTCTCCACAAGGCCTTGACCCAGATATAGGATTTGATCATTTACTTTCGTTAACTACTCAAGCAGCACAAATAGAAACTCTTATTTATACCATCATTTCCCATTTTGAATTCTTCATAATTGAGCAATTAAACTTTAACATCCGTCTTTTCCGTGTGAATTACTGTTAGAGACTGACCAATTAGATAATAGCATCAACAAGAATTGTACTTCCAATTAATCACAATTCTAATTCGGCAACGTTCATTTCTAATTGTCAAAATATTCTCTCAATAATAATAATGATAATAATAATAATAACAACACCACCAACAACAATAATAATACCAATTCCCCACATTACTTTACTTGCATAATGTGTGGTGTGCGGCATATATGTTATTCCGCGTCTAACAAAATTATCATGATTTTGTTATATGGCGTGTGGCGTCTCTGTACCGTGTGTGGCATTGTGTTGCTGTCAAAAAAATAAAAAATAAATAAAACAATTCCGTTTATATAAGAATTGAATGAATTTCTTTGACCATCAATAAAATTATAAAATAATTTCTATAACTGCCAAGAATAGAAGATGGTCAGTGGAAACAAATTCTACATGGTATGAAAGGATGACCAGAAAAACTATGAAACTTCCAAACTACTTACAAAAATATATCATTTTTAGTTGACTTAGACTATATGGTTCATTCCATACGTTATTTCATTGCATTTAATTATTAGTGCAAGTTTCTCAAGACATTCACCAACATTTCTTGTAGAAAGAAAGTTTGGTGCCTCCTAATTTGAACTGTATGAAGAATAGATTTTCTGAATAAAGAAAATAAATTGAGTAAGAATGTAATTAATTTCTCTGAAATGGAATTCTCTTCTTTATGTTACAGACTCCCTCTATTTATAGAGGAAAAAAATATTACATGAGAACTGTACATGTGCTGACTACACTAATTAGTGCCCCTATGTTAGTAAATGAAGCGGCCTCTTCATCATCCAGTGAAGCGATCTCTTCATCCCCAGGTGAAGCGACCTCTTCGTCATCCAATGAAGCGATCCCTTTGTCAACAAGTGAAGCGACCTCCTCCTCATCCAGTGAAGCGATCCCTTTGTCAACAAGTGAAGCGACCTCCTCGTTGCCAAGTGAAGCGATCCTTTCATCAATCATACCCTCATTAATACTTTTTGATAATTGCCCCTAGACACACCTATATACCATATATCATCATAAACCCCCTCACTCTCATCAAAAGACGATAAAATTTTGAAGAGAGTGAATAGAAGGAAATTTATCATCACCTCCCATGGGGAAATTTGTATGCTATGAACCAGACGTTGGAGGATTAGACATTCCTAAATTTCTCGTGGCGATTCTTATTGTGGTGGTGCTGATGGCTCTTTGCAGTTGGCCCCCAACACGACGCGTTAGGTTTCTCTATCCTTGTCCCCCCCATTGATGGACCGACATTAACGCAGTACGCTTTTCCTTTTTGTTTGTTTCGAGTTTTTTATGTAACGCTAGAAGTTTATGACATGTGCAGTTCGTATGCTTGCAATGGTTCCTTGAGAATTTCAATTGAATTGATGAATCTGCATGTTTTTGGGTGTTGTCTCCACATATTTATAGTCCCCATTAGCAAATCAATTTTAATAAGAAATTAAGGAGAGAATAGTACATATAGGTCACATAAAATATAGTTTTTTTGCAGTACTCAATTTTAACTAGAGTTGTATACTTTTTCTTGTTTGTCTTTCCTCAAGAACTTCAAATTTGATTTCAGTATCTTTTAATTACGATGTGAGTAAAATGCAGCATGGTCTGTTTTTTTATCACATTAATATACCAATTAAACTATGGTTAACGTGACTAAAAAGTTGAACCCATCATTTACTTAAAAAGAAAAAGACATTGATTTAAAATAATCGAGTCATGTTTGTCACAATCTGATTTAATCTGACCAGACTTACAAAAGGCCAACTCAGAGGGCCATATTTTCATTCTACAATCTTTTGTGATAGCTTGTTTGTGAACACAAATCTATATGGATGCACGTCACATGATTTGAAATACCTATAAATTGTAGCTTACAACGATGTAAGTCACATGTGATGAGAGATTTTGACGCAAAACCTTTCTATGGTTTCTAAACATTTACGATGGGAAATATTTAAACAAGACGAGAGTTGTAAATAGAAAATTTGTAGCCTTTCTTTTTTCTTTTTTTTTTTTTTTGGAAAAAAATTTTATGGCATCTAGAACTTGTGATATATAACATATATAGTATGTTTAGCATTGTCCAATTCAAGAACCTTTTGCCAATGAGACCTAGCTAGTTTAGTTATAGGACTAAGGCCCAGGCCTCTGGAAGTCTTAGATTCAATTCCCTTCATGTGGGACTATATTTTATTATCATTTATAGTCCACTTATATTATTGATATATTTGTGTTGTGTTTCAGTAAGACATATATCTATACACACTTGTACTACTATGATATAGTTTGTAACTATACTTTCCTCAAAAAAAAAAAAAATTATATAAATAAACGTCAACAAACTTTTTGTTCGAATTTCTTGTTTTAACGCTGATGCTGCTTTCATTCAGGTCCCGACCATATGCTGACGCTGTTATATTCCCACAAATAAAAAAAGGACCAGTCACAATTACCCGGATATCAATTCTGTGCACACTTCACAAACAATTCTAGAGTGATGACAATGTACTGTTTTCTTCTGATTGTATCCCATTGAGTTATATATACTGAAATTTACTGTTGAAGAATGCAAAGAAATTTATACAATATGAAAAACCTTAAGAGAATAAATTGTTGCAACTTTCTTTCCAACAAATTCCATACAGGATGTTCAATACTTACCGTATTCTGGAATTCTGCCTTGTAGTCCTCGACTCCTCATAGAAAACCACCACAGAAAACAGGGCTTCAGTTTATCCTGATCATTTCTGCAACAATAGCCCGGTTGGACAGCATTCGAACCTGCAAAATATACAGGTGAAAGAAAGTTGAAAGAATACTCACACACAAAAGACGAAACACAGCACTCATGATTCTGATGAAAATGTCTTACAGAATCATCCATTGCACAGCATTACAGGATCAACACATCTTATGGACATCTCAGGCCCGAAATGAACACTTCTCAGCTTCTCGAATAATGGCAATTTATGATAAATAAAAGCATCAAACAGAAGCAACACCAGAGCTTATCACTAATTTGACAATTATGTTTGACAATTTACACAATACACAAAGGTGAATAGGCGATGTATCTTGGATGGCAACCAAGAAACCAGTAAACATTACTAATACTTATTCCGTGACGCTTTCAATAAAAGTATAAAAGAGTTTCTAAATTTATGAGAGAATTAATATTTACAGAAGCTTTCTCATTAATTTACTTGATATTTACAGGCATCCAATATTTCCGTTCTTCATAATGGACGGATAGGGTTTCCCAACGCTGACTACTTAAATCTCTTTCTCAAAGAGGATAAATTGTCAGTAAACTCTGTCATCACTTACCTTGAAAAAGCATAAACTAAACAGAGACATATACTTTACTGGGCTACTGACTGAAGCATCAATCATTTACACTTTGCACAACTTGTTGCGACCAGGATGTGGACGTAGGCTTGACAGCAGATATCTGAACTCGTAAAACTTCATGAATGGCACCTCGGCGGAGAACGCCGAGGACTTCCCCATTGGATGCCGCCAGGTTTCCTAAAGAGATGTTACGAGAATGCAATTCATCACGTAAGCGAAATCCATAGAACCATCTGCCAATCTTCCACCACCGCACACTGACTTGCCTCTGTATGATCTCGTTGCTACGTAGTGCTTCCATGACATAATTGGACTACAATAATAATGTTGAGACATCAGTGGCATGTTTGGCAGGCAGAATTGAATGGTAATGGATTGCATCAAAGAAGAAAAGGAAGAATAAGATTGTGCTCATGATCCTCAATCACGAGTAATTTTTATTGCCAAGTCACTTCCAGTATTGCATTGCATTCATGCACCAAACAACTTGCAGAGTTTTCTCTTATCCCACTATTGCAAATAGCAGTGAATAATTAGCAGAGTGGTTGATTAGATACCAAGTTACAGCTCATAATATGAAATTTTTTATTCTTAAAAAATCAAAACATGCATAAAGTAGTGATTTGTTGCGTCTATTATCAAAAGATTTCCCAGGAAACCTTTAGACATAAATAAGCAGAAATTTAATGCGTTAGTCAGCCAAACTTGAACAGTGACACGGTTTATTTTCCTACCTGCCTCGGATCTCATAATTATAAGAAATAGTTCTACTACATATACAGGGACAAAGAACGCCTTTTATAAATAATCTAGTTAATTTCATATTAATAAGATCGGCCAAGTCTCATTTAGCCACTTGTCAGAAATGTATTCAATGGGCAAAACAGGGAGACCTAACCTAACATGAAGGAGAACCAATTCCTTTATGGAGGAAACCTCAACATTGTGTTGCTGTAGAGGCATGAAAAATTTGTATAATTCTACATTTCTACTCTAGAAATTGTCTAGATCACTTTTCAACTTGAAGATCGCAAGGACCACAAAGCAGAGCAGCATGCCAATGAATAAACTCCAAACACATAAATAAACTCCAAACACATAAACTCCAAACACATAAATCAACTTTTGCATCACAGCAAAACATCCAGTGATCGAACATGCTAACTGGAGTTTGTGTTAAATTATGGAATCATGCAGGAATGCAGGTCAAACAACACAGATTTCCAATGTGAGCTCTGTGCATTTCTGCTTACCAAATAGGCTGTAAGAGTAAAAGATCAATTATGTTAGCTCATAAGGCAGAGAATTGTGCTACTGCAATATACTATACATAATTAATGAAAAATATTATATGCAGGTGAATCAGTTTGAGTTATAATGGCAATTACCTGCACATCGAGCCATATGACGCAGTAGTGCAAGGCAACCAAATTGAGCAACACATTGACTTTTGGTTTGAGGAAGAACATTTCGACATCTTTGAATCCAAACTGCATCGACTTCAGAAATTCAATTGCTTTCAAATAATTCCCAACTTCCAGCGACTCATAAGCTAAAGCGTGTTCCACAAAGTTTATTATAAAAGCTGCTTTTGTGGCCATCTCATTGTGCTTGTTTATGTACATCCCTCTCCATCCCTACACCCATTACCAAAAATAAAAAAATAAAAAAATGCAGCAAATCTATCCAATAAAACTTCATGAAATAAATTAGAACTATCATCACGTAGAAGATTTTTAAATTCCATGACTCTATGAGATTAACGACATTATAAACGTGATTTGCATCTTCATATCAATTGCTCAATTACTAAACTGCATACGAAATAAAAAAAAAAATGCTGAAAATATTTTTCCCTTTCTAAACTCCAAGGGAACTATATGTATTCACCAAATTCCAAATGATACATTTGCCAGCATATTACTTCAAACCCAATAAAATAAATCAAAAAGACTTCCCATTTATTGATAATCTTCCATCACTAACATCCATACCCAAACATAAGAAAATTTGGTAAGAGCTGTTAAACTGAAGACAGAAAAGTACTATAAACAACCTCAATCAGTTTATTGTAACAAGTTGCTCACCAAAACAACCATAATTCTCACTGAAATTAGAAAGAAATTAAACATGGTCAAACAAGATGCTAAAAACAAATAACGGAAACAAAGAAATGACCTTTAAATCGGAATCTATATGATAATCAAACTGCTGATTTTGATCCTGAGAAGCTGAATATTCTTCACTAAGCACCAGTGAAGGCCACCTCTCTTTGCATAAAGCTTCCCAAACACAATCAGACCCGCATAGCTCCCTCCAAAACCTTGAGCAACTGCCCAAGGAACACACATCAACAACCTGAAAAGGAGGAAAAGATAAGATTTTTCTCAGAACCCATTTTCACCAGAGATTAATACAACCCGAAAAACACAAAACCTGAAGGGATGAGACAATTTTGAGGGAAATATCGTGCGGGAGTGAATTCTGCATACTCTGAGATAGGCTCATAATTCTGGGCTTTTCTTTACGCTTCAGAGGAACAATTCTTCTTTGGGGTTTGAAGGAAAAATATTTGCCAGAGGAGAGACAGACGTGTAAGCCTCTAATGTATTTGTTAGAACTTTAGAAGACGTAAGCAACACGTGCTTTTACGGGGAAAAGCTCTGTTTAATTGTATCCGTGGTCAGTATACTTTAACTCAATTGTGAATAAAGTTATTCTACTTTAATTCTCGTTATTCAAATCATTATATTTTCTTCGTATTGATTAACAGTAGTTAATGACATGTTTGTTAAATATAAATGACATTCTTACATGAAAGTTAAAAAATTATCATAAATACGATACCCTACGTCATTACCCATTAACTGTTATTAGTTAATGTGGTTAAAGTTTAATGAGTAGAATGTCAAAAATTAAAGTATAACGGAGTCCAAGTTTCATAACGACAAATGAATTAACTCGGCAAAAGTCAATTGGACAAGGAAAAAGGGTTGATTCCGTTGAATTATGCTTCAAAAAATAAGAAATTATTTGCTACATTTTCACGATGAAAACTAGTTACAAGATTTGAGAAATAAGGTAATAACAAAAAATTTTGTAACAAGATAAATAGAAATATGACAATATGTTTCTTTGTTCTTTTTCTTTTTGCCCGTCAATGGTTACCAACTCAATCAATTAGATGTTCTATATTTCTATGCATGAAACCGGAAGCTTTAACGGAATTCTAAACGGATTGTCAATTTGGTATTTGAACTATGCAGATCATTTAGTTAAAAAAATAAGGATGAAATTGGACGGGCAATATATAGTCTCTTGCTATCTTATTATTGGGTTGGTATGAACTCACAGTCAGATATAAATAGGGGAAAGACAAGTAACAATAAGATACATGTAATCATTTCTCATTAGTCTATTAACAAGTTGTTAGAATAACCTATCAACAAGTTAGCAGTAACAAGTAAAAAAAAGGTTAGCAGTAACAAGTCTGAAATAAATTAAAAGAGTAGTACCTAAGATGATACCAAATGCAAAGTTCATTGGCAACCAGTGAAATCAATGCAAACAAGGGATTTTTTCCAATATGTTATTATAGTAGTTGACTTTAATTTATTTTGTTAATTGTTATAGTAATAAACATTTTTATTTGGTCTCATTTGATTAGTTAACTTCTTTTAGAGGTTAGTTTAGTTGCTTAAGCTTGTAACGTCATTACTTTCTTTTGTTGCTTGCTGCTTATTATTCACTGAAGTCTAAAGCACATGAACGGTGGTAGCTTATATGTTAATAATAAGCAAAGATGTCAAGGAAAATTAAAGAAAATCAAGTGATTTTGAACTCTGACGCCGATATCTATCGTTAAGTCTAACAGTAAAGAATCCATTTTATCTATTTTCAATTAAAAAGAAAAGGTATTTCTTTTCCTTTATTAATTAATTAACGAATTCATTAATTTATTTTTAATTTATTTTTAATTTTTTTCTTTTTTTTAATAGAAATGCTACATATCACTTTTTGTACCAATTTTTCTAATTTTCTATTAGAGAAATATTACATGTACCAATTTTTTAATGAGAAAATACCAGGAATATTAAACCATAAGATAATACCATAAATGTAACTTTGACCAAAAATTTCATTCATATCAATTTTTGACTGGTGATTAGATGACAATACCCTTTCCTCTAACTGCTATATTGTCATAATGGAACAAAAGTGTATGAAATATGTCACCCAAACAATCAACTAGGGTGTTCAGCTTCAACGCCATTAGCCATCACCGAAATCCCTACCCACACCTGATTGTAGTGGACGACAAAAAAATGAATTCAGATTAGGGATGAGGGAGATCAAATCTGATTCAAATATGAATCAGATTTGATATTTAATCCCCACCATGGACCTTGGCACCTCTATTTTACATATGAGCGATTGCAATCGTCAAGGAACCCGAAAAAAATCAGATAGCTACACTCTCTTTTGGCTTTTACAGTAATGGAAATCAGAAAAAAAAATTCTTTTATGATTCTAGAGAGATATGCTTCCAAAATCCAGATCTTTAATCCCTCCAAATATATTTTCATATTTTCTACTATTTTTTTGTTATACGGTTTGTTTTATCAAAGTGGTTTGACCCGGTGATGTCAATGAAGATGGTGATGTCGGCGTCGACGGTGACAGCAAAAATTGGCAGTGTTTGCAAAGGCGATGAACGGTGTTGGTGGCTTGTGGTGGTGGCTGCCATTGACGGTCAAAGTGAAGAGTTTAGTGTAGGAGGTGTCTGGAGGATAAATAAAAAATATGCTGAGCTGTAAAAATTTGATGACATGGCGAATTTTTACAGGTGGGACAGCTTTTGGAAACATCAGATTTGAACTCGTTTTGTAGAAAAAGTGCTGGCAAATACATGAATGGACTGAGTAATGATTATAAACTTATCCAAAAACAAAGTGAAATTGTGAGGTCATGCCAGTGAAGTATTTTGGCTCGGTATTATGGATGATTGCAATGCTACAAGAATTAAGCGAAGTGGAAATAAGTACGTGGTTGCATGGCCGAAGTCCGTGATGAAATCCGTGGCACACAATGCATCGTACTAGTTTTGATCGTCATTTGTGAACATAATTAGTTTGAAGGCTTAAGATAACGATAATTGAAACAGGAAATGCCTTGTAATCTGTGTTATGAATACACGGATGCTTGGATCCCATAATTTGAAATGCATGTGACGTAATTGACAATACTATCTCCGTTCAACAAATACAGTGCTGTCATGTTTAGTCCACGTATTTAGGAATGATCAAGTGGTGATTATGAAAAAGCAAAGACTACGCACGAGCATATTCGAAATACCATTTTATCAAAGAATCAGGCCACCTTAGGACTTTAATTTCATAAATGACAAATAGTAAACAATTAGAATTCACGTTTGTTGGTTATAGAGTTATGTCTGGTTATAAGGAAAACAATATAGGTACAAGAATCGAATTGGGATTATGTCAATTATGAAACAATTAGATTCAATGTTACTAATTGTTGCTTATATAGTTATGGCGGGTTATAGAGAAAAAAATATCCCTAAAAGAATTGAATTGAGATTATGTTAACTAGTAAACAATTAGAATTCACGTTAGTTGTGTTTAGAGCGATGTCAGGTTATAACGAAAACAATACCTATAAAAGAAATATATTTGGATTATGTTAATTAGTAAACTATTAAAATTTTCGTTAGTAATTGTTTGGTATAGAGTAATGACGGGGTATAAAGAAAAAAATACTAGTAAAATAATTGAATTGGGATTACATTTATTAGTAAATAATTAGAAACCATGTTACTAAATGTTGCTTATAGAGTTATGGTGGGTTACAAAGAATACAATATCCGTAAAATAATTGAAATGGGATTACGTCAACTAGTAATAAATTAGAACTCAAGGTAGTAAATGTTGTGTTTAGAGTGAGCGAGGGTTATAACGAAATCAATACACGTAAAAGAATTATATTGGAATTATTTCAATTACTAAACTATTAAATTTCACATTAGTAGTTGTTTGATATAGAATAATGACGGATTATGAGGAAAACAATAGTAACCAATTGAATTGGGATTATGTGAACCAGTAATCAATTAGAATTCACTTTATTAATTGTTGTGTTTAGAGTGATGGTAGGTTATAATAATGAAAACAATACTGCTATTGCTAAATAATTATATTTGGATTATGTCAATTAGTAAACTATTAAAGTTCACGTTAGTAATTGTTTGATATAGAGTAATAGCGGGTTATAAGGAAAATAATAATAACCAATTGAATTGGGATTATGTTAACTAGTAACAAATTAGAATTCACATTAGTAATTGCTCTGTTTAGAGTGATGGCGGATAATAAAGATAACAATACCCGAAAAAGAATTATATTCAGATTATGTAATTAGTAAACCATTAATTTCACGTTAGTAATTGTTTGGTATAGAATAATGACCGGTTATAAAGAAAACAATAGCAACCAATTGAATTGAGATTATGTCAACTAGTACCAAATTAGAATTCACGTTACTAAATGTTGTGTTTAGAATGACGGCGGGTTATAACGAAATCAATACCTGTAAAAGAATTATATATTGAGATTATGTCAATTACTAAACTAATAAATTTCACGTTAGTAATTGTTTGTTATAGCGTAATGGCGGGTTATAAGGAAGACAATACCCCTATCCAATTGAACTGGGATTATGTCAACTACTAACCAATTAGAATTCAGTTTAGTAATTATTGTGTTTCGAGTGATCATGGGTTATAACGAAAACAATACCTTCAAAAGAATTACATTTGAATTATGTCAATTAGCAAACCATTAAAATTCACATTGGAAATTGTTTGGTATAGAGCAAGGGCGGGTGATAGAGAGAAAAATACCTGTAAAATAATTGAATTGTGCTTATGTTGATTAGTAAATAATTAATTAGAAACCACATTACTAAATATTGCTAATAGAGTTATGTCGGGTTACAAAGAATACAAACTCACCCTAAGCAATAATTGAAATGGGATTATGTCAACTAGTAACAAATTAGAATTCACGTTAGTAAATGTTGTGTTTAGAGTGAAGGTGGGTTATAACGAAATCAATACCCATAAAAGAATTACATTTGGATTATGTCAATTAGCAAACTATTAAAATTCATATTAGTAATTGTTTGGTATAGAGTAATGGTGTGTTATGGTATCACGTTTCGACAAGCCATAAACATACACTATATGACCAATTCTCCAAACCGCTAGCAATTCCCTAAACCTCTTATAAATCCCCAAATCGGCTACAAATCTACAAACCACTTACAACCAACCGAAACAGTGATTCCATTGAATTTACATATCATAGTACTTGCCTCGTGGATGTTTAGCTTTGTCATTAAGTTCAAATTTAGCAACTTATATGAATATGAAACCAATTTCCATCCCACTAGAACCACGGGATCCAAATTATTTTCTCAAGGTAGACCGCCTAACCCAGAAGCATCTTCACCTCCCTTTTCGAGGATCTTTTCAAACCGTTGTGCACTGAAGTTGACGAGATAAACGGGGTTTTGGTAAAGCTTTTCCATTAGTAGAGTCTGGCCAAGTTGGTGTCGAGGGAGATACGGATGCTGCCTTGTCAACAAGTTGCAGTCCTCAACCACGTTGAGCAATATATTCGTCGGGATGTAGATGAGGTGTTCCTCGTCAAAGACATCACACGAGATAACAGTCGTCATCTCTTCCTGCTCTGTATTCGGTTTCGGATAGAGGGCCTTTGCATACTTGAATGGGTGAATGACAATGTCAAGAGCGACCCGAAGATGTGCTTCTTCAGGAAGTGCCCACTGAGGATGCTTCTGTACATAACACTGATACAGCCTGTCCTCGACTCGTACACTACAATCTTTGAGATCAAACTCTTTTGTATCAGCGTCAAAGATGAAGATGGCAAGATCCGTCAAAACTACACGCACTCTCGGTTTCTCTGATGGCATCGGGTTTCTTCCATGGGATTGGACCACAAAATAACTAGGAAGTGCTTGGCTGAGGGGATATACAGGAGAAGAGAAGGCAGATTGTGCCATTTTTGGGATGGATAAGCGATGGAGAAGAAGATCTTGTTGAGAGATAACAGACTGTGATACAATTTGTAGAGGTAGCTACGGTTTAAATATAGGAGCTTTGGTTGTGGACAAGAAAAATGATCAAGGAGGTCTCCATTTGTTTTTTATGTCAGATAGTGAAAGGTCCTTTCATTTAGTGCATTGAAAGGTGGTACAATCCTCAATTGATTATCACCTGCCAAATTTTTCTTAGAGTTTTATGGCTTGGGCCATTATGACAATTGTATGACATCAATTTCATTGAAGCACAAGAGATGAAAGGTGCTTTATGCTATAACAATTCATTCAAGCATTAAGGATTGCTTTATATAAATAAATTCATTTGATAGTTTACGGTGCCTTCGACATCATACGACTATAAAGAAATGGAAAATGAAAGGTAGCGAGTGATTCTTCCTCTCTACGTGTGCGGCCGCACAATATATGGAGGCGGCCGTATGCTTGAGATTCCCACTAGAATCAGTTGCTACTGATTCTGGCATGTTCTTTGGAGGCGGCCTCACTATTTTCGCATGTGGCCGCATGCGCCAAAAATGCCATGGTTTTCATATAGCCCATTTGTTGCCTGCGGGATCCATTCCGAGGCATGCCGCAGACATTTCCATCTCTACCGTTTTGACCCCCAATTTCACCTTTTCTTGCGACTTTGATCCTTTTCATTAAATTATTTTCCAATCACTCTAGAAGCTTCAAAACTCATTAAAAATAGAGCACTATCTCATTAGTTGACCCATTTTCTTGCCTATTTCTCAAATTTGCTGAAGGTAATCTACAAATTTTCAACTCTAACAAATGTTCATACAAGAAAAGTACAGTGAGTTCTTTGTGCAATTGGTCAAAATTTGCTCTAGTTAATAGAGTCGCATGCATATGCATCCTAAAACCCATTGTTTGGTCTTAATGTCATCAAAGAGAGTAATGGATCATATAGCCAAAGTCATCCAAAGAGAGTAATATATCGTAGCAGTCATCGAAACGGAGTAAGAGAACACTTATAAATACAGAGAGCAAAAGTGTTAACTCAATCAAAAAATGCCATTAAAATAAGCCATGCTAATTAATAACTTTAGTGACGGCTTGTGCTGGATGCGCCCGGTTACTGGTATGGATTTGGAATAGTGCAAGTCTGCCGATGATGCCTGATCTGACGGCATTGACAACAGCGACGAGTTGCAGTGACAAACTGGACGACGGACATTCGGGGGTAGCACTCTTCGCCCTATAACGGTTTCGGGTAAAACCCATTCAGATGGGGTTGCCAATTAGTGAAATGTTCTCAGCATAAGCTTGTCTAAAAAATGTAGTCGTGTAGAATGGTGAGCACAATGAATGTACATCAAGCAAGGCGGAGGTTGCAGCGTGTGTGGCATGCATGCAGGGTATCTGGTCTAGATCAAATCGACAACAGGTACAGGATTTGAGATCCAAATTTACTACATGTCTGTCGTCTCCAAGCCCCACCTCGAATTCAAGAGCAGATAGGAGTGTTGTTCCATCATTGATTGTTTTCTTGAGCTCATACTCCATCTTTTTTGTCAAAATAGTTTGACACCTTGATGCTTTTTCTCGGCGCTCATGAAACCAACGTTGTATAATTGAACGAATTGAGAGGACCCAGTCAGTCACAGGTAGTTCTCTTTCCTTCCAGATTAGGCTGTTGATCAACTCAGCTTATTTGTGGTCATAACATTGTACCGCCTCCAGGGAAATAATACCCTAGACCATTGCTCAAAACCAATTTACTCTTTCAGGTATTGGTAAAAATTTGGATCCATGTCAAATATATGTCTAATTCCCTGTTCTAAGTCAAACACACGATACGCTTCAGCTGTTTTCCAAAAAAGTCCCAAGTAATAGGGCTTCCGGAAGTTGGAGCCAATATTATTGGCAATATGGTGAAGACATGATCCATGGCATGCCAGTGGAAAAATATCCTCGATAGCTTTTGCAATTCCATTACCACGGTCTGAAATGATGACTACGTTTGGGCAGTCTGCAATTAGTGCTCTCAAATGTCTCATAAACCAAGTCCAAGACGATCAACACTCGTTCCCCATGATTGCCCAAGCTATAGGGTATATTTGATAGTTTCTATCTTGAGCCGAGGCTGTCAATAAAGTGCCACGAAATGTTGACTTGAGATGGGTCCTGTTAACACTTATAACCGGCTGTATGTAAGAGTTGAACCCCCAGATTGATGCACCAAATGCAATAAACATGTAGAGGAATCTATTTTGCTCACCGGTTTCAATTCGGGCCACTGTACGAGGATCGCGCTACTTCAACATGTAGCAATAACCGACAAGACGCTGATAACTCTCCTTAACCACACCTCTTTATAAACACAATCCATGCTCTTTTGCCCTCCTAGCTCGCTTGTAAGGTATGTCAATCCCAAACTCCCGCAATATGTTGTTCATTATATGCTTAGGTCAATAATGAGGGTCAGCTCGGAGTCTTTCTCTCATGTGGGATCCGACAAAGTGGCTCATCGCTTGCCTAAATCTGACACGTTGACTATTCAGTGAGCACGTGTGGTCATTGTGGAGTCCACGAATTTTAAACATGGAAGATTGGAAGCTCGGACCTCTTATTTACGGTGTCGATTGATACAAGCAACAACCAAACTTGAAGGGCTAGAACGGTTAACCTTGAACTCAAATCTCCTAACCAAAGCAGTTCTTTGCAACCTTGTCTGAGGCTCAAGCTCAGTGGAAAAAATTTGGTTGACAAAAAGATCTGTTGTAGGCCTTCCTAGCACGTGCAAATCATCTCCATCCAATGAATTCCAATCTCTGGTCCGGAAAGGCATTGGCTCATCGGGGACTTGACGTGGGCCATTAATTGGAACTTTATGAGAAGGGTGTTGGTTGCCAGCGGATTCTCTATTACCATTCCTCCCTCTATTTAATGATGATTCGGATGCTTGATTCTGTGCTGGTCTATCATCCACACTCCCATGGAATTGGTTCAAATCACGTACTGAGTTAGGTTGAGTTGATTGTCCATCTTTATCAAACGGTTCCAAGACCACACATATGGATGTTTCTTGGCGCACAGACATGTACCATTCCAAATCATCCTCGTCAAGAATCTCTGCTAGAGGAAGATTATGTCCGGCTACCATGAATTTCAGTTTCATATTAGCCACAACATCCATAATGTTAAGCTTCCTTCTCACAGACACCATTAGTTCAGCCACGGATGTGTTCATGGGCACAACCACAGACGATGTACACCGACCCTCCCAAGACCACAAATTACCAACTTGCTTGAACTGGCCATTGTGTGACAGAAGTAGCCGGACAGTTGATTTTGTACAGCAAACATACAAGACAATTAAACATAACTTGCTCATCTACTATGAACAAAAGGTGATCTGTTTCTAATTTTGCAATGTAAGTCCGGTAAATCAACTGCAATTTTTTTCTGAACAAGGCCAGTCTAATCTTAAGTTCTTAACATCAAATCATGTTTATTTTCTCTCGTATTCAATTTTCATTTACTCTGTATAAATTTCATCCAACATTGGTGCGCAAAATATCGTTCCACTAAAGGCATTTGTACAAGATTAGACATTATAGAGCTTGCCCATTTAAGAAATTTGCGTATGTCTTACCTTGTGCGGGGATGTCCATTCAAATTGATTTCAAGTCTACTCAATTATACTTGGATCCTTGAAACCAATGCCTATTTTCCGCCACCGCCATCAACATCTGAAGATATAAACCCAACAATTTTTAAGCTATTGAATGCATTGATCCGCAGAAAACACAAAAACAACATATGAATTGGGCTGAAGTTCACTCTTGCACTGCGCCAAAGAAATTTGTAACACCTAAACACCTAAAAAGTTGCACTATATATCGAATTCCAGCCTATTTGATTAGTAGAAGTTCGAAAATTTTTTGACCTGGAGACATATTAGAATAAGGAAAGAATAGGTTCAATGACTTGTATTGCACAGGCACAAAGTAGGCTGACAAAGATCAGAACATCTGGAAACATTTTTTCCTTTTCTTGAAACTCCCTGAAAAGGTGAAAGACATCGTCGCAGTTTAGAGATTTCACATACCCGGAAAACATGGCACTCCAGACAAGATAAGATTGAAAATTGGATTAGTCATAAAATCGATCATTCTCGAGATAGGACAAGATAACCAAGTTGTTTTTGTGTGGATGAAGATAATTATTAATTCTCTATTAACTATGTTAAGATTATACGTACTATGATTACTGCCAACCGAAAAAGTATATGTTCTTACAGTATGATTTTGAGTTTTAATCGTGACATGAGTGCATGAACGCTTTAGAAATTAAATAAAACGCGTAGGAAAAATTATGGATTGTTTGTCACAGAAAGCTAGGGGAGTTTTAAAAGCTGAAAAGCTCTTTGCTTTTGCTTTCTGCTTGGCAATGCGCAACAAATATCATTTGTATATCCCACTTGTATATAGTCAATTAATCTACTAATTCAATTTCATTAACATGTAATCTTAGCGGTGTAGATTAAAATGTATTGAATGGATAGTCACACAAATTTCATAATTCACAGTCTTTTTCTTTTGTAAGATGAAAATTTAATACTTTCCCTTTTAAATTACGTCATGACCTAAGACGTAACTCGAAATATTTGGAACCTCTGCGACAAGAAATGAAATGTTCGATCAAGATCCCAATATGAAATTGTCAAAGGCTAGTCACTCCTTGTGAAAATTTTCGTTAATGAACTGGGTATTGGTTCTTTTCTATTTTACCCAAAAAAAAAAATGGAAAAGACCTCGAGTTAACTACTGGAATTATTAGTTCATCTTTAATTTTTTTTTTGGGCTTAATTAATTTCTTGAAGTTGTCTTTAGTTTCACTTTCACCTTGGATAAAAAATTAACAAAAATAATTAGTGCATTCTTTGAAGGGTGAATGACATGAAAAATCAAAAGCAAGTTTGAAATTCCTCAAATGTAAGTCGTAATGTAAAAGCATTTGGCTTCTACCATGCTACCCCTAGTCAAATATTCAACAATCATTGAAGTAACTGAGAATGAATTGCCTGTTGCAACTCTCTTAGGAACAGACTCGGCATACCTCAAATTACCGCACTTGCAATAAACATCCACAATGCCACTGGCTATAAAGGGATTAGCCCAATGACTTACTTTCACTGACAAGGAAAGAATAGGTTCAACGACTTACTTTCACTCATTTCAGCTTACTTTCATGAGAAACTCCCACATAAATGAATGAAACAGTACAACAATAAAAATGATAGGTTTCAATCGCTCCAGTTTGTACTTATCACTTTCTAGTTGACAGGTTTCTTCTTAACAAAACAAACACTGAAGTGCTTAACAAAAAAAACCAAGAATTTCACTCAGCATACCTTGACCATTCCTTCTGCTGCGAGTGTCCTTTAAGCTTCATTATTTCATTTTGCTTGTTACAAATTTCAGTGTGTGACGAACAAGAATGCTGCTGCTATTACAGTTCCATGTCTTTTTGTCCTCTACACTGATTTACATTGGAACATACTGTCAAAGAGATGAGGAAGGGGAGAGAAACTTCAAATTTCTTGTGTCTCCTTCAATTGTGGTGGGCAGCCTGTGAGAGAAACAAATATACTTGTATTTTACAAAGCAACTCCTCCTAATTTTTTGCCTCTCAAAATGGTCTATGCAGTGATTTTTTCAGTGTTTTTGCCTCAGAATTTTTTGCCTCTCCCTATGCTCTCTGTAACCCCATTTCTCATAGAGTGAAACCCATAAAGGGAAAAGGAAACCCAGAAATCTAGTTCCCATTTTTAAAGATGCCGTTTCTATGTAAATTTTCAAGTTTTGACTTTTCACTAGTGTCCAAATGCAATTTTTGACTCTTGTTGGGGGACTTGATTTTTGTATTATGATTGGGACTTCTCAAGGATTGTTTCAAGAATTAGGAGCACATTTCAGACAAAGGGTTTTCTTAGGTGAGGGTGTTTTTGACCCTTCACACAAATTTGTTGACATTAGTGGCATTTTACATTACAATTTACATTTGAGGGATTTCAAACTTGCTTTTAATTTTTCATGCCATTCACCCTTTTTCTATTAAGGAATCCTCATTTGTAAAATTGAGTGGTTTCTTTGAAACAATGTGGTATATTGATTTTGTAACTTTGTTTCCTTAGGAAATTGCTTTTCATGCCATTATTTACACCAATAAAACACATGGCATCAATTTGAGAATTCTTACATTTTAATATTAATGCAATGATATAATGTGTCCTAACGGTACAAAAAGCATTACAAATAATAGCACCTCAAAAAAAAAAAAATAATAATAATAATAAATAATGATAGCACCTCAAGATTATATTCCCCCCTTATTTTTAACATTGCACTTAAAATAAACTCAAATTTTTTTTTTCTTTTTCGAAAATGTTTGCACCAAGAAATTATACTTCTATTAGACAGAATGGATATCCTGTGTGTGGTACATGTCCATATTAAGCTGATAAAAATATCACAGGAGAAGGGAGGAAAAAAGAAAGAAGATGAAGAAGAAGAAGAAGAAGCAGAAGAAGGAAGAAAGAAAGAAAAGTTAAAAAGGAAGGTAACTTATAAATTATAATCATTTTATTTCCTATTTATTTTTTCACATACATTTATAATGACCGAAGTTCCAAGCTCATCAATCATCATATTTGTAGTCTACAAAATTCTGAACTTGCCGCTGAGAACTCACTCTGTGTCTCTCTTGCTTTCTCCTCCTGGTCTTTAGTCGAATTTTCTTTAGCTGGAGGAGCAGAACAGACAGGCACGACCGATCGAATCTGAACAGCCGGCGCCATGGAACTGGTATGTGATGTACCTCTGAATTTTTTCACGCCACTGAATGACGCTGGACGCAAATATGGATAAATTGCATTCCTCGATGCTGACGCTGATGCTGGCAAGGAAGTAGATGATCCTTCAGGTATGAAGCTGGTTAAGAACCTGCCTTCAGCAGTTGCGGCCGTCAATGTGGCACGTGGTGGATATGCCAATGGACCTCTAGACGACCTTGAAGAACTTGCTACTGCATTGTATGGGAGTCGAACAGAAGAAGATAAATGGTGCCGAACTTCGAGCATATCTCTTGATCTGTTAGGAACAGATTCTGATGAAACCTGATTACATTCTTTTGGACTGGCTTCTGGCTGGTTACAGTTTCTGGTGTCATTGACAGATCTGCCCTTGTTGAGTTCACATTTATCCTGTTGAAACTCTTCCATTCTCAATCTGGGATTAATGCTGAATGACTCTTGATACCCAGGAACTTCAGTTGGCATGAAGGAAACATTAGACGGGGAACTCGCCCTCCACTGACACTGAGCAGAGTAGGCCTCATTGATAGCCTGCGTTTGTTCACCCTGGACCTTTTCTTCTATCTCTTCTATAGTCACTTGCGAATTAATCCCAATTGGACGAGGCACTGTATCGTGTGAAAAATAGAAAACCGGGCTAAATTCTGGTACGAGCGTGGCACGTTCTTGTGCACGAGCAAAGAAATACAAACCAGTTTCTGGCCTGAACACAGAAGGTGCAAATGGGAAAAATTGGAGTCTCTGCTGCTGGAAAACTTGCTGATTCCAACTTGGGTAAATAGCCACTTCTGGCAAGAAATTAGGATACACTAATGTCTGATGCTGCATTTCATAGAACGATCTGCCAGCGTCATATTGAGTCATGTCCCTCCTAACGTGAGAATGTTCTTGCTTTACAGGGCACCTCTCTTTTGATGCTGATTTTCTTGTCTGTGGCGGCAATTTTAGATGAGAAAGGTAACGAGCAACAGTAGCTTGTTCTTGCTCATCCTTTCCGCCAAGACCTGATGCAGAGGAGCAATCATCTTGCAGTGCCACTGCAAGATAATAAAGCACAGATTATGAAAAGAATTTTAATTAAATGAGGGAGGGGGTTGTGGGGATTGTAAACAACACAAGGAATGTCCCATAACATCCACTAGTCAAAATCTATATGCTTATGGTCTCAGAATGGGGCACAGGAGGTGAAACTTGATTGGCCTAGGATTTATAGTTGCAGAGAGATATCAGATCAACAAGCATCCTGGAAATGGAAGCAACCAATCACATACCGATCAAGAGAGCTCAGATGTCGTGTAGTTCCTATAAGGCCAGAGGTCTTATTTGACGATTTGCCAATGGAAGTTATAGAAACAACAGTAAAAATTAGAACAAAGGGAAGCTGGATTACCAAGTGTTGGTAGGGAAACAAGGACAGTTTAATTCAAGGTAATAAAAGACAAATCCAGGCTAAAGAAAATTGACTTTGTTATTGTATATTTCCCCTTTTAACAAAAGGCCTCGGATAACCATGCAGCATTTCATGTTTCTTGCCACTCTTTCATGAATAATGAAACTCAGCACTCAGACAACATACATACAGTTTTTCAAGGCAAACCAGGCAGCCAATGCAGCACTTTTCTGAGCTTGCTTTTTAGTTTTGGCCGGCTCTCCTGCAAAAGTCATTCCAGTGATCTCAACAGTGCAGGTAAATACAGGGGCGTACGCTGGTCCAGTACGGACAGTAGTATAAACAGGAAGTTTTAAACCAGCTCTGTGAGCTGTCTCCTGAAGTAAATTTTTGTAAATACCCGTTTCATCCTGCATTAGAGAATATTGCAAAAAAAAAAAAAAAAAGATGAAATAATTGCTTTATCGTGCATCAAAGAGTATGGCACGTATTGTTTAATCTATTCAGGAAGTAATTTTGAACTTATTTTCAACATTAACTAATTAAATTATTATTACTTATTTAAAGAGCTACTCACTTAAAAAGCTTAGTCAAACCTGCTCTGGCAGTACAAATTTGAGAGAATGAGATTCCAAGAGAATGAATGCAGTTATCATGACAAATTCAAAGCATACCAAAACTCTTGCAGCTAGTGCTCTTGATGGGCCTCTTTGTGAAAGAGATTTAAGTGCAATTTCAGCTGCTGCATGTTCTGCTTGTCTCAAATTAGAGCAAAAGCTTGGACTCTCAAAGATTTCACCATTGAAATTAACTTTTGCTTTGAAACGAGGGGAGTGGTCAGGGCCCTCTCGTACACAGGAATAGGCTGGCAAATTGAAACAGCTCCGTTGAGCCAATTCTTGCAGTTGATTCTTATACATCCTGGCTAGGTGAAAATACAACACTAACCTGGAAAAGGAAAATAAGGCATTTGTCATTCCCTAATAATAAGAAGAGAACCAAAATGCTGCTGCAGAAAGAAAATTGTAGGTTATCTAAACTAAGGCGAAAGAAAAAGGGGATACAACTTGTATGCTAGCACTTGGAAGAACAGTGAGGTAAGCGTCATATAGTCAATTGTATTGTTGGTATAACAAATTAGGAGTCTCTTCGCATGATCAAACCACAAAAGTAACAATTGTTTTGGAATTCAAACAAATAATGACGATCAAGATAACGGCAAGCAAACATAATAACATAAATTCATCGCCTTGTCGTCACAATTGGCTCTTCCAAGTCCCGTGTGCAATTAGCTTGTCAGTTTGGTCCATTGCAGCATGCAAGCCAGCATTGCTTCTGCACTACGGGCAAGTTCACACTACATGGCCCCACTGGAAAATTTCTAAGAAATGGTAAAAGATCAAGAAGAGAGATGTTCACCAATGTATTCAAGCTCTCTAGTAGAAAAATTGGCAAGAAATGGAAAGGAAGACTTAACAAAAATAAACACCTCTGTGTTCAAACTCTCTCCCCTAATCATCCTAAGTTCTAACTTCAATCATCTAATACCCCATAGAAACCCAGAAGAGTAAGACTGGAAAAGCAAGAATCATAAGTAGGAACATCATAACAAGTAATTACATGTTTGGATCATTCCATACTCCCGAACCAACACATTAATCACTAACCAATTATCATTCCAATACTTTAATTATCTTAGCTTGCATTTGCATTAATCAACTACCGAAAGTTAATGAGATGGGATTATTGAACCGACAAGGTATTAATTGCACAAATCCAATCAACATTACTTGGAGAAACCTCCACCAACTTGATTATTCAAACCTCAACTCGATTTATATATTACAAGCCAACCCGGGGAAGATCAAAAAACCTTCTTCTGTATCAACTTCAAATCCAAATCATTTGCCCAATATCAAATCTCAATCCAATTTAAAAGGGGGAAAATTCTATAGAAGACTACCATGAAACCCACAACTTGATTTTCAAGTTAATGCAATAGATCATTAAATTTAACGAAAAAGCTGATTCAAGAACACCCTTTTGTTCCAAATTACATATTCAGAGTCGGTCACCAAAGAAAAAGAAGAATTAAAAAAAATAATCTGACCTTTAATGGAATAGATGGAAGGTCCTTATTTCTTTCAATCTCAGTGATGGGTGGGTGGCCCGCAATGACATCATATTGACCGGAAAACTTGAAGCTCGGGCGACGGAGAGGTGAGGTAGGATCTGTGAAGAGAGAGTGAGTGGCAAAAGGATCTGCAAAACGAGCTGGATTTTTTCAGAGACTTTCGTTATAGGAATGAACGAATTTATTCCGAGTTTTGCTTTTTCTTGCGGGATTAACCTTTCCCGCTTTTGTGGTGCGATGTACGTGTAGTTGAGGGCTCTCTTTCAATGTCACTATGGAAGTGGGATGGGGGGCAACTCATGTTAGTGCTTCTAGCTTTTGAGGGTCGGAATCGACCGGTTCAACTAGAAAAATCATTATGCAATCCATTAAGTTGAATTGAGAGAGATTGTTGATTCGTGTCAAATTTTTTGTTTAGCATGAAACGTGACAGGATAAAATTTTGAAATCATGGTTTAAACTTTTATTGGTCTAATCAAATTTAAGTAAAAGAACGTAAAGTAATAATTCTGACAGTACAATAGAGGCAACTCGAATGAGTGCTTCCACCGTTGTGGGTTAGATCAACTGGTTAAATTGAAAAAATAATTATGCCCCCTGTTAAATTAAAATTGAGAGCTGATTTGTCCGCGTCAAAACTAAAATTTTGAGATTGTAAATTCTATATTGACACTCCTTTAAGCTTTTGCAAGCCTAATCTGATCTAGCAAAAATAAATCACAAAGAATGACAAAACGGTGAGACAAGACTTTATTGTACAAACTTATTCTGAAAGGGTAACTCTCCAAGACTCCAATAGAGAATTTTTTGCGGGGATAGAGAAAAATTGGGGAGTAAAATCAACTGTTACTTTAATGATATGATACTTAAATGATGTGTCTTTACAGAAGTTCTGTTTATGGGTTGTTCTTTGATAAATAATGGAAAAGAGAGAGAGAAAAAGATGAAATTACATACACGCAAAATTGTACAAGAACTCGTGAGATTCAAGTTAAGCATATTACTTGTGAAGAAGATTAACACGCGGGATTCAAGTAGACCAAATTAGTCAAGGGGATATTATTTGATAAATTCATCAAACTCATTCAGTTTGTGGATCAAGTTTTCTTAACTTTTGTATACTTTTGTGAAAAGAAGTAGCCTAAAAATGAGGAAAGGAAAAAGGAAGAAAAACTTGAAGGGAAAAAAATGGACGTAAGAAAGGAATAGAAAAGAAAAAGAATTAAGACCTCATATTTTCAACCATTCCAGTTACTTGAGCAACTCAAATTTCATTATAAAATAATAATACAATCCTTTCAATCACAATTTGAAAATACTGATATATTTTAAAAATCCCAACGCCAATCCAACTAAAGTTGTTATATAATCCTGACTTAGAGGAATAGCATTGTATAATAGCACTAGTGCTTAGCCGTTGTGGGTTAGGTCAACTGGTTAAATCGAAAAATTAATTATGCACCCAGTTAAATTACAGTTGAGAGCTTACCTGTCCACGTCAAAACTTTTTATCTAGCATAAAAACATGACGACATGTTGAGATAGTATTTTAAACTTTTACAAGTCTAATCAGATCTAGTAAGGATAAAACACGAAGTATGACAAAATAGTGAGACAAAACTTTATTTTATCAAACTTATGCTGAAAGGGTTGGCATATTTAACTCACCAATAGTGAAAATTTTTTGTGGGAGATCGGAAGATTTTGGGGAGTAAAATCAATTGTTACTTTAAGTGAGAATTTAAGTGGAAAATTGACATTTTCTATGGAAATTTTGTGCAATCAAAGCGACCCTAAGTGTTTCACACAAAACATTATGATACTTGAATGATGTGTCTTACAAAAGTTCTGTTTATGCATTGTTCTTTGATAGAAAATGGAAAAGGGAGAGAAAAATGAAATTACATGCATGCAAAATTACACACGAAGTTGTGAGATTCAAGTTAAATAGATTATTTGTGAAGAATATTAACACGCGGGGTTCAAGTAGACCAAATTATTTGAGGGGAAACTTGTTATCTGATAAATTCATCAAATTCATTCACCTTATGGATCAAGTTTTCTTAACTTCCTCTTATATACTTTTTTGAAAAGAAGTAACCTAAAAAGGAAGAAAAAGAAAAAGGAAGAAAAACTTGAAGGGAAAAAAATGAATGTAAGCAAGGAAAAGAATAGAAAAATAAAACATTTTTTTTAATATTTAAGACCTTATATTTTCAACCATTCCAGTTACTTGAGCAACTCAACTGTCATTAGAAAATAATAATACCTTTCTTTCTTCCTTTTTTTTTTCTTTTTAATAAATAATACCTTTCTTTCAATCACAATAAAAAATACTAATATATTTTAAAAAACCAATGTCAATCCAGCTAAGTTGTTATATAATCCTGACTTAGAGGAATAGCATTATATAATAGCAGTGGTGCTTAGCGGTTCATTTGGTAACCAATACGTCATTAAACGATGCGTTGAATAAAATGTTTTGATTACAATTTATTTAATTAAACTTATCATTTAATAATGTGAGCTAATGCTAAATAAAGTTACTCATTTTTAAATTGTAAAAGGACACTAAAAAAACTATGTCCTTAAAATGCAAATTATGATAAGATTTATGCCTAGTAGCAATGGATAGACTATGCTAATTTATTTTGGGGGAAGACAAAATTTGAAAAATTACAGATGAAGCTAAAAAATTTTCATTTTTAATAAATATTGCAAAATGCCAATTATAATCCAAATTTATATTTCTAACTAAAATTACAATTTACAAAGTGTAGGGGCAGAATATGTACATTATTGCAATTTTTTAAAATTTATATATTTTTATGGAAACAAGAGTATAATAAGTGATGTCAAGTTAAAAAAAAAATGTAATAAGTGATGTAGACAAATAATTGAGTGGATTGAAAAAGAATTTGAGTGAAGAACACAGCTTACATTTAATAATTCGATCCTTGAGCTCCAAATTTCAGACCCAAACACTTTTAACTCGTGACTGTATTATTTGAGGGTTGTACCACGGTACAACTGCTCTATAGAAGTTTTCTCCTGAAGGAGAAGAATAAAGAGAGTGTTTTATAGCAAAATATCTACCCATAATCTAATATCATATGATATGATATCATATATACCATATAATTACATAGCGTGCATTGAAACACGACACATAGGAGATCACAACCATGTGGCTTACCCCAATCCACGCCACACCGCTATATGACACCGTATGGTGCTATACATGTAATGTTTTATCATTTTTAGCAAAACTAAATTTTCACCCAAACGTTGCACGGACAATACTAAAACAAATTATATGTAATGGTTAATACATAAGAGTGAATAACATATGATTATAGGCACTTGTCAACAGCAATATTTTGTTATTTTGTCGTGAACTAATACTTATTAATTATAAATAATTTATCATAAACTATTTTATTTATTTATTGAGTGAATATACTATAACATTTCAAAATATGTTAAAGAAAAAAAGTTTGCATAATGAGAATAAAATATTGTTAATGTGTGTATATATATAAGCAGAGTTTGTCTGGTTCAATTTGATTGTCGGGCACAATTAGAAATATTTTTTCACTCATTATCTGGCTTCCTTAAAAAATCAATTTACTGACGTCGTTATTCTATTATTATATCTTTCCTTATTGTTATACTTTTCATTTTAATTATTTAATTTAATATTTTTATTTTAGAACTCTATCTACATATTATATTTTAGTTAGATATATCTCATATTTGCATAATGGATTTTAATTTTACTCTGTCTGATTGTATAATTTTATGATTTTATGTTCTCATACTATATTGTATTTTACTTTCTCAGTATAATATGTCCAAAAAACACACGGGTAGGCCTAGGCATCAGGTCGGTCGGATCGGGTTGGGTTGGGCCCGAACCCGAGACCGACCCAACACAAAGTCGGTTTCTGATTTTTCAAACCGAAACCGACCTGATGAGCCTGTGAACCTGACCCGAACTGACCCGATTGCATTCTTTTATTTTATTTTTTTAAACTAAAAATTTGGCCCAAGTTTTTAGGGCCTAATATTAGGCCTTATTTCTATTATGAATTTGAATTAGGGTTTCCTACTTCCACTTTCAGACACGAAAAGAGAAAGAGGAAAGGAGAGGGAGAAAGAGATGGCGAGGCAGAGCGAGGCATCAACGGCGGTCGACGACGGAGTCTGAGGAACGTAGCAACAATCGCGTTGGAGTAGCAGTAGCGTCGGATCACGAGCAGCAGTAGTGGCGCGGAGGAGCAGCGGCGGGGCAAAGGAGAAATTTAGGGTTTCAACTTTCAATTTGAAATCTAAAGTGTTTGGAAATCTAAATTGTAAAGAAGGTGGAGAGTGATAATTTGAAATTTCCTTGTATTTTGGAATATGAATGTGTTTGTGTTGCTCAAGTCATGAGAATGATGATTCTTGAATCTTGATTTGTTGATTTCTTGTACTTTGCTCCTGAAAATACCATTGATGGGTTTTTGAAGGGGTAATTGGCGCAAAAGGACCCTAACGTTTGAGGTTGTTGTGTAAATGGACCCTATCGTTTTCACTTTGACAAATTAGACCTCAACCTATCACTGTTCATGCAGAAAAGGACACTATCGTTTTTGTCTTGGCCAATTAGACCCTAACCTATCACTATTCATACGGCAAAGGACCTTCCTTCTCTTTCGATCGAAACTCTCATTAACTCGTGCATATTCTTCCACATCCAGTAACTTGATACTGATATTTATATCTTTTAAAAATTACAATATGTTTTTTCCGCCTCTTATAATAGCATATCTAATTATTATTGTTGTTATTTATTATTATCATTATCATCTTTTGATATATTAAAACTCAGTGCTGATTTACTGTTAGATTTTTAGCTGTATTAGGAGATGATATTGCATGTCAAATAGTACATATCTAACACATCACATAAACGTCTGGTAACATATCATTTTCTTATTTGAACCCCATGATTTATAAAAATTAACATAAATGAACCTCAAATATGCCGCCAGACATTTACGTGGTGTGTTAAATATGTACTATTTGGCACGTCATATCATTTCCTAACACGACTAAATATCGAATGGTAAATCAGCACTGAGTTTTAATATATCAAAAGATGATATTTATAATAATAAATAATAACAATAATAATTAGATATGATATTATAAGATGTGGAAAAAATATATTGTAATTTTTAAAAGATATAAATATCATTGTCAAGCTACTGGGTGTGGAAGAATATACATGGGTTAACGAGAGTTTCCGAAAGAGACGGAGGATCCTTTGCCGCATGAATAGTGACATGTTAGGGTCTAATTTACCAAGACAAAAATGATAGGGTCATTTTCTGCATGAACAGTGATAGGTTGAGGTCTAATTTACTAAAGTGAAAACGATAGGGTCCTTTTGCACAATAAGCTCAAACGTTAGGGTCCTTTTGGGCCAATTACCCGTTTTTGAAGTATAAAGACAGTGTGTGATTCAATGCAGTGTGTGCACAGTTTCAAGAAAAAAATTAAAAAAAAAAAAAGAAAAAATTTCGATTTACCGGTTCAAACCGGTTTAACTGAATTGGGTACGTCCAATTCGGTTTTAACCGGGTTGAACTGGTTTTGGCTAGCTAAACCCGCGGACTGACTCGGTTCCTTCGCCTACAAACCGAGAACCGAACCGTGAAGGCCAAAAACTGAACTGAACCGGCCTGAACTGGTTCGGTTCGGTTCGATTTGGGTTTGGCGGTTTTTATGCCCAGGCTTACGCACGGGTGTGAAGCATAGTAGTCTTTAAATGCACGAATGTGAAACTAATATAAATTATGCTCTCCGGTTTTATTACCTTTAGAGGAAATAAAAATAAGAATTAATAAAAATATTATTAGTTCAATTATTATACTTTCCTTATTGTGGTTCAATTATTATATTTTTCCTTGTTATTATATTTTTCATTTTAATTATTTAATTTAATATTTTTATTTTGAAACTCTATTTATATATTACATTTTGATTAGATAGACCTCACATTTGCCTAATGAGTTTGAATTATATGAAATCTATATATTATTATATATACAAAGTAGAGTTTATCTGGTTCAATTTGATTGTCGGGTACAATTAGAAATAATTTCCCCGCTCGTTGTCTGGCTTTCTTAAAAAACTAATTTGCTGACGTCATTATTCTATTATTATACATTTCCTTATTGTTATACTTTTTCTTTTAATTATTTAATTTAATATTTTTATTTTAGAACTCTATCTATATATTATATTTTGATTAGATACATCTCATATTTGCTTAATAGATTTCAATTTTACTCTTTCTGATTGTATAATTTCGTGATTTCATGTTCTCTTACTATATTGTATTTTACTTTCTCAGCATAATATGCCCATGAAACGCACGGATGTGAAGCATAATAATCCGTAAATGCACAGATGTGAAACTAATATAGATTATACTATCGGGTTTTATTGCCTTTAAAGGAAATAAAAATAAGAATTAATAAAAAAAATTATTAGTTCAATTATTATATTTTTCCTTATTGTTATATTTTTTATTTTAATCATTTAATCTAATATTTTATTTTGAGACTCTATCTATACATTTTAGTTATATATATATATATTTTATATTAGCCTAATAGATTTGAATTACATGAAAATAGATAATATATCAATCTAGATTTCAATATTATTATTATATTTTTCCTTTTAATAATTTAATTTAATATTTTTATTTTGAGATTCTATCTACATATTATATTTTTGTTTGATATATTTCATATTTACTTAATGGAATTTTACTTTATTCGATTGCATAATTTCATAATTTTACATTCTCTTACTTCGTTGTATTTTATTTAGTCACTATAATATGTCTGCGAAACACACGAGTGTAAAGTATAGTATGTTCGTAAATGCACGAGCGTGAAACTAATATAGAATTATACTATCGAGTTTTATTGTCTTTAAAGGAAATAAAAAATAAGAATTGATAAAAAAAATTATTGGTTCAACGAGATGACGATGTACTAATAACAAGAATTTAAAATTATGTCATCAAAATAAAGAATTGATTGCATGCTACTTGCAAAAGTATGATACACATTAATTCAATGCAGGTTGTGTTTTTAAGTTTCATTATGACATCAGGAATGACAAACACAATTATGTTATATTTTACGTATGGAATTCCTTTAGAGCTCTACCCATGTAATGCACAGGTGAAAATCTAGTAATTATAAAATAAACAGCAAGAACCTAAAAAGTCTAAAATATTCCTCCAAAATGAGTTTGGAAAATTTGTACCACAGACAACTTTTCACACTAAAAATAAATTTTTTTTTGTTTGGATAATTATATTCACACTATAATTCTTTTTTGTTTAAATTTTTTGGATATGTTCTAAAAAGCCTCGTATAAATGACGCCTATGATTGAAACTTGAACAAGACTAGATCACACTTGCGTTAAGTGTGAATGACGAAGCTTGTATAAATGACGCTTAAGTGTGAATGACGAAACCCGACTAAATGCACGAAGCTCGTATAAGTCTCGTCTAAATGACGCTTACACTCGAAACTTGAACCCGTCTTCTCCGTCACGTCTTACGTTTTATACGTATTGTGCGTTTAGTGTGCATATGCTCAAGCTTGATCTCGATTTTTTTTTCACGCATTTTTTTTAAACCAACTTTTTAAAACACTGAACATAATGTTTTGATATGAGAGAGAGCGCGGGTCAATCAATAGAAAATTTGATTGTTAAAAGACCAACAAGAAAGGTAGGCTACAACAAGAGCAATGATCAAATGGTGAACCTTTTTTCTTTACGTACCAACAACCAAAAATAAATAAATAAATAAATAAAAATTGTGAACATTTTAACACAGTGAAATTTCATATCATGGAAAAAATTTCTAGAAGTCCAGGAGTAATCAATAGAAAACTTATATGTCTATTTAAGAACTCGAAGAGCATCCACATTATTAGTATTAAAGTAAATTGTTAGTAGAGTTGTTAGTTAATAACTCAAAAAAAATCTATATTAGTGATGTTAAAGTAGTTGCTAAAAGTATTTAATTTAACAAGTTGTTAATTTTGTTGTTAAAATTAACAACAAACTTAAAACTTTATGTGATATTATTATATTTTTTTATTTTAATTAAATTGGGATTGACCCACCCTTTGACTATTGAAATGATAATTAAATTTATCATTCTTAGTTAGAATCACTAATGTTGCATATAATAATAGTTAAATTTAATTTGCTTAGAGCATCCACATTAATAGTATTAAAGTAAATTGTTAGTGGAGTTGTTAGTTAATAGCATCCACATTGGTAGTGTTAAAGCAAGTTGTTAGTGAAGTTGTTAGTTAATAACTCAAAAACAACCTATATTAGTCGTATTAGAGTAGTCGCTAAAAGCATTTAATTTAACAAGTTGTTAGTTTTATTATTAAAGTTAACAACAAACTTACCACTTTATGTGATATTATTTCTTCTTTTTTTAATTAAATTGAGATTGACTCACCCTTCGACTATTGAATTGATAATTAAATTTAACAATTTTAATTACAATCACCAATGTAGGACAAATTAATAGTTAAATTTAACTTGTTTAGGTGTCCTTTAATAATTACTAAAAACTCTACTTTTTTCTTATGTAGATAGTTAATTTTACACTACCAATGTGGATAATCTAACAACTCAAAAAACAGCCTATATTGGTGGTGTTAAAATAGTTGTTAAAAGCATTTAATTTAATAAGTTGTTAGTTTTATTGTTAAAGTTAACAATAAATTTAACACTTTATGTAGTATTATTCCTTCTTTTTTATTTTAATTAAATTGAGATTGACCAACTATTTAATTATTGAATTGATTATTAAATTTAACACTCTTTTAGTTAGAATTATCAATGTGTCATAAATTAATAGTTAAAGTTAAATTGCTTAGGTGTTTTCTAACAATCACTAAAAACTCTACTTTTTACTTATGTGAGTAGTTAATTTTAGCAGTATCAATGTGGATGCTCTTAGGTGTCAATTTTTGCAGTTTCAATGTGGATGCTCTTAGGTGTCCTTTAACAATTACTAAAAACTCTATTTTTTATTTATATAGATAGTTAATTTTAACACTACTAATGTGGAGGATATAACTTTAACAATAAATTAGCCTTAAATCAAACGGTTACTCCTTGATTTCGTCACAAACGATGAGATAAGCATTTTCGAGTGCTAGAAATGTGTTCCATCTTATGGGAGATTTTATGGGTGAGGTAGGCCGCCCTTTGTATTGTTTTCCACAAGCGACAGATTTCCCCTCCATATTCCCACCAAATATCAACCAGTCATTTGGATTCTACTTTGATAGAGCTATTCAACTTCTTGCTACACAACCCTGCAATCAGTTACACCTCAATATTTCAACTAATTTTCCGCAAAATAATGCTTCTCCTCAAATCCCTAAGCCCAGCTTATTAGATCCTTTTTTCTTGATGTTTTCTTGAAATCAAGAAAATGACCATTTGTGCCACCTTCAACTTCAATGGACTTACATTACACTCCCCGCAAAAGCAAAGAATTAGGAGGCTTCTTTCTTCAAATTTCATTAATGAAGTTCAGGTAACTAAATTCCCATATGCTTTTGCTTTTCCTTCTGTATATATGCAAGAGTCCCTTAAGTTTAGTAAAGAAAGATCTAAATTTGGAACAGTTTTAGCTATCCAGACTGTTGAAGCTCCCAAAGTGTCATTCAGAAGTAAAACCCCTACAGATATTAATGTTCTGGTTGTGGGTTCAACTGGTTATATTGGAAAATTTGTAGTTAAAGAGTTAATTCAAAGGGGGTTTAATGTTATTGCTGTTGCAAGGGAAAGAAGTGGAATTAGAGGCAAGAAGAGTAAAGAAGAGACTTTGGGTTTGTTGAATGGTGCAAATGTTTGCTTTTCAGATGTTACAACGTTGGAATCTTTGGAGAAGAGTGTTGGAAATCTCGGGGTTCCAGTTGATGTTGTCGTGTCTTGTCTTGCTAGTAGGAACGGCGGGGTGAAGGACTCATGGAATATAGATTATGAGGCTACAAGAAACAGTCTTACTGTTGGTAGGAAATATGGGGCTACACATTTTGTTTTGCTCTCTGCCATTTGTGTGCAGAAGCCCCTGCTTGAATTTCAGCGGGCGAAGTTGAAACTTGAGGCCGACTTGATGGAAGAAGCTCAGAAATACAAGGAATTTACTTATAGTATTGTTAGGCCAACTGCATTTTTCAAGAGCTTGGCAGGTCAGGTTGAGCTGGTGAAAGATGGAAAACCTTATGTAATGTTTGGGGATGGTAAATTGTGCGCTTGCAAGCCAATAAGTGAGCAGGACTTGGCTTCCTTCATTGCAGATTGTGTTTTGAGTGAAGATAAAATTAATCAGATTTTGCCAATTGGTGGGCCTGGGAAGGCATTGACGCCGCTGGAGCAAGGGGAAATGTTGTTTAGACTTCTAGGAAAGGAACCAAATTTCATTAAGGTTCCAATACAAATAATGGACTTTGCTATTGGAGTTCTTGATTTCCTTGTACAGATATTTCCTTCACTTGAAGATGCAGCCGAGTTTGGGAAGATTGGAAGGTATTATGCAGCCGAGAGCATGCTGGTTTGGGATCACAACACCGGAGAATATGACGCTGACAGAACTCCAAGTTACGGGAAGGACACACTTGAAGAATTCTTTAAGAGAGTACTCAAAGTGGGAATGGCTGGTCAGGAGTTGGGGGAGCAATCTATGTTCTAAATTTACCATTCCTTGACAGTTTGTGTAAAATTCCTAACTCAATCAGCCAATTTTATACTGAGGAGGAGGATATGTAAAAAGGTAAAGAGTCGCTCATATCTACGATGGGTCGCAAAAGCATGGTTTGTATCGAAATATAAGAATCAGAAGATTGTTTATTTCTGAAATGCATACCAACTGAACCATACTTTCTTTTTACTCTTTCTTCCCTTGGTATGAACTTTTCTCGTAGAGGTAGAAATTGCCTGTTTTCATGTGATTCTTCATTCAGTATAGTCACAAATAATCAATGTTGAGTTTTCAATATTCTTGAACTCTGTATCTGTTATACATTATACGTGCAATGGTTTATGTTCATGAGCGGTTTATTGTTCAATTAAATCTATAGTTGGATGGTTTGCCAAAACATCTTCCCAAGGCATCGGGTGCCAATTTACGAAGGTAAAGTTGGTTATATTCTTCGTATATTTCCAGATATCGTACTCTTACCATGTATAACCTGATAAATGGAATATATTTATCAACCTAGGATAGCTTTAGTGTTTCAGTACTTTAACAGATTGCTGAGAAAGTCACGGATGGTTCCAATAGCTGTCTGTTCATGCTGATTGGCAATTCGATTGGCAATGAATTGCACTGCCATCACTCTGCTGAAGTGAATACAGGGAAATTTTCTGAATTAGTCAGGTAATAAATTTCACCGTCATCTGGTGCTGATTTCAATTTCTTGCCTTAATTTTCTGAATGGACTTATGAGATTTTTCTCATTTAATTTCTTGATAATGTAAACGGTTTTCATGTACAATGTTATCGATCATGTGGTATCTTATGGGTAGAGTGAATTTGGGCACCTTCGGCTCTCACAAGTCTTTCACTGGTTTTGGTTGAAACTCAGTTCAGTGAAGCAAATGGTACATCAATATATTTACAAAATGGAAGCAGAATGAACTGAGTTTTTAACTGCACAAATACACAACTACATATGCACACACGACACTCCACTCGAAATCTATGTGACACAAACTATATGTTTGGTACACAGTACAAGATAAGTAGATAATACTACAATGTTTCAACATAATAGGTTTTAACTTAAGTTTTTATCCTTAATGTAGCCTTCTGAAAGCACCATTGTCTGATTCATGTCAGCAACGAACGCTCTACTTGGGAATTTTCTTAGACAGGGAGTAAATGGAAAGCAAAACGAGCAGTGCAAGCACGATGGATCCGAACAAAGAGACGAAGATTGAAGCTCCGAGGTGCCTGCAAAAATTGTCGTATAGATTACAAACCTTTACCCAGCCAACGTGAGAATTGCCTTTCAAAGCTATGTAAGCAACTCCGCCCGCTGCTCCGGTGGCTGCCGCCACAATTCCCAGCAACAACTGCAAAAAGAAACATACATAAGACATGCATCTATAGTCCATGGAAGCTCTAAGTACTAAACATGCACGACTCTGAATGATTCTAAGAGCCTGTTTGGGATGGCTTTTGACAAGTCAGCAGCAACTTTTGAAACTTGTAAGCTGCTTTTGAAGCTGTTTGAGTAATTCTCTTTGAAGTGCTTTTGCCCTTCAAAAAAAAAGTTGACTTAAGTTGGCTTCTTTAAGTAGTTTTACAAGAACTTGGAGCCATTCCGAACATACCCTCCTGTGTCATAAAAATATAAATATCGATAGATTGATTCTTGATTTTCAGAGTCGAACTTACCACATCAATTATGACAAAGTGAGACAAGACTTTTGGCCAGCAGCCGGGCTTGAGGAGGGCATAGAAGGAAAGGAGTGTGGTTATTATGCTGTAGAAGCCTGCAACTGAGTATGCTGCTACAAAATATCTGCATCATCAGATTGATTTATTTTATTTAGAGCTTAGAAAATAATGAAAATGTTCAATAAACCCCCGTAGATTTTTTTAACAGAACCTTCCCACACCATGTAGCCTATATTGATATCCATCACGTGTATTTTAAATCCATGTAATATGCATGCTTTAGGCTACATGGGATTGAAAGTCTTCAAACACCACTCTAGAAAATAATTTGGTGATTATAAGTTGTATCATATAGGATACTTTCACAAACATCAATGTAAGTACAGTACCAAAATTAAATTTTGGTCCCCCTATCAAATATTTGTCACAATCATATAAAAAACAAGTTGGTCGAGAGAAGGCATAAGTTGAGACAAACGTTGATATATAAGCTTGAGTTTGAACTTGATTGAGATGAATGCGTGGATGCTTTAGCGTAAATGAGACGAAACGAAAATTTTATTATTTGTTTCAATAATTATTTATTATTTATTTTATTATTTGACAATGATGTTATTATGATCAAGAGAAAATTATATTTTATCTTATCTTATAAGAAAAACATTGACAACTTGCAGCCTTTAATTGGTCCCATGTTTACGTAGAAAATCAAAATTTCGAGAGAGAGAGAGAAATGGACATGAAGCTAAATAATGAGCTATTAAAGTGACTTTACAGAGGTTGATTTCAATCACTTTATTATGAAATTAAAGAGTACCAAACACGACGCTCTTCCGATCTAGAAAACTCGAAACTCATGTATACTCGGTATAAACATATGCGTATATAATTATTAATAGTTTTGAAATCACATGGAGACAATCTTAACCTTTTTTTAGTTCGTGATCTATCGTATTAAACCGACTCATCCGAAGAATTAGACTATTAAAATTTTCAGCATGTCATATGTAGACTCACCAATATGTGTGTGTATTATTTATATATTTTGTAGAGGACTATATATGTCGAGACAAGTTTTGAACTCGGCTTCATGAGCTTCTCATGTCATGTTGGGCGAGCATCTAATTAAAAGATTAAACTGTTACAATCTATGTACAGAAATAAACATGTATGCATATGTACATACCATATATATACGTGTAGAGCAATGAAATAACAAGATTTAATTGGTTAATATAAGTTAACATTTGTACCCCTAAAAAAATTTTATGTCAAACTTCGTGTTCGTGTAAGTCATATGTCTTGTTGAATTTATGTGACATGTCATTGCTGATCATCGATCATGTAATTTCCCCAAACATCTAAGTGTGTAGGATATATCTATATTTGTACATGTGTAACAGTGTAAGCAAATTACCAAATTGATTTGAGCTAAACATGGCGCATAAATTAAACTTACATGAGGGCTGGTGAATGGTTGAACTTAGCAGCAGCAAAAGTCTGGAATGGTGGAAATGGTAAAGAGACTTTTTCTGTTTGCTTACTTGTGGCCATAACCACCACCGCCACTAATGCCGAAGCAAAGAGTAAAAATCTCAACACGACATCGGCCAAACCAAAGTAATCAACCGGCCGAGGAGGGATGGCAGCCGCAGTTTTCACCTCAGGTGGAGGCTCTGCCTTTTGGGGCTCTGCGGCCGGGGCTTCCCGTGGTGCCTCTACCTTTACCGGCTCTACGGCCGGGGCCTCAGGTGGCGGGGCCACCACTTTTTCAGCTGGTGTCTCTGTGGAGGCCATGGATATTTGGTTGAACAGAAGTATGGAATGGAATGTTCATATGATTAGTAACTGAGGGTGGGATATATATAAATGGAAGGATGTGTTGATTACTTTGGTTGGAATTTCTAGCACGCAAAGTACATTTTGGTTATTTGTAGTTTTTATTAGAGATGGGGTAGTTGGGTATGAAGCTTAATTTCATGCAAATTAAGAAAAATGTATTTTTCTTTATCTATTTGCTTATGAGCAAGTTTTTGAAATGTGTTTAGTTTGGGCATGTTTGGCAAAGATTATAAAGAGTAATAAGCATTATAAAAGTACATAAGTAGTTTATAATTTATCCCATGTTAGGTATTGTGACACATCATCTATTTGACTCTATAATTACACTAGCCCTCTAGTGCTTAATTTAACATTTTCGAACCAACGTGAAGAATATTTTTTTTATTGATATATTTCAAAAGTGGAGTTAATAATTCTCACTAGATCATTTCCATTTGAAAGTGTACATAGGTGCAACTAATGTTCAAAAACATTCCAAAGTGTTAAAATTTTTATTTGGCGTGTAACTAAGCTCAACGAGCGAATGACTGATGGAAGAGACTATTAATATTTGGTAATGTTCAATGATGACTGATATAACTTTTGAATGCAACAAAGTTGCATTTTTTTCAAAAAACTTTTTAGAAAAATCCACTTATAATTGAAATATTTAGTATTCTATATATCTCAATAGATATAAACACATATACATGATTTATTATATATATTTAGTGAAACGTGTAATTTATGTCTATGTGTGTGTATAGATATATTTATATATATATATATATATATATTATATAAGAGAGAGATAGACGAGAGGTATGTGCAGTTTGAACTTGAGACCTCTAATCCGAAATGTGAATATCAAAACCTTTCTAACGATACTTCTGTTTTAATTGAGGACATTTTAAATAAAACCAAATCAAATCAAATAATAATAAATTTAGAAATAATAATGTCACATTCAGGGCAATAGGGCCCATAATTTGGTGTCTGAATTGGAGAATATCAACTGTCCAAGGTTGGATACATTCTCCCAACTACTTACCAAATTGTAGTACGCAACAAATATTTCCCTATCGTTTGAGAGGTTACATTCTTTCTACTCTTTGATAATATTCTATCTGTCACGGCTTGTACTTGAACTTGAATGAGAATGTAAATTAACTTATATCAGTAACTTTCTTAACCCATATAAAGAACAAGTCTATATACATAGTTCAAAGAAATTATTAAGAAATCTGGTTGATTTTCTCGATAATTCTTAAGTTTATAATGAATGTGATTGGTGCTTGTATTTGCTCTATTATTCCATTTTCTCTTCAAAGCTTTTTGTGTTCTTTCAACTGTATGTTTTTTGTAATCATTCATATATATATATATATATATATATATTTTTTTTTTTTTTTTCCTTTCTAACTTGTAAAACGGGTTGGGTTTAACCTTCTAAGAAATGGGAAAAACAAGTTGCTTCTAATTTGTCTAAATATATAGTCACATTTCTAATTTGAGTAGTTGATTTTACCATTTTTATCAAAATAATCTTATTTAATATGTTTAGTAATAACTATTAATTTCATTAGTGATTCAAATTGTAGTACAGTAGATTGATATTACATTTCAGGCCAAAAGTCCTGAATTAGAAGCACACCTACTCCTCCCCTCCCCTACCCTACCCTACCCTACCCTATGTCCCCTTTGTGTCCCCCAAAAAAAAAAAGACTATTAGTTTCGTTAAATAGGGGTTATATTAGAAAAATCATTTGTAGAATTTGTTTTTTCAATAACTTTTTTTTTTCTTTTTCTTTTTTTAAATACAAGAGGGGGATAAGAGGGAGATATGAAATTTTGTTCACCCACCCACTCTAGACGGAATTACACCGCCCACTTCTGATGTGGCACACACATGGCCGACACACATGTTGGCCATGTGTGTGCCACGTCAAAAGTGGGACGGTGCAACCCGCCCATAGTTGATGGGTAAACTGGACTCGTGGGATATATGTGGTTTGAACTACTATGCCACATATTTAAACCACTTCAATAACTTTTCTTAATTCTTGTGAAAGAATAAATAGGATTATATATTTGGGATGAAGGGATATATATATATATATATATTTTTTTTTTTTTTTGGGCACAACCATCTTCACGTCTTTTATTTCAAGAAGGCAATAATAATTGTGGTTTATGAATCCTGATACTTCAAGGTTCTATTTTTCTTTTTTCATTTTTTTTCCTGTCTTTGAACCGAACAATATAGCAAAAGTTATTTAAAAAAAATAAAAAAAAGAAGTTTTAAAAGGTTTAAGAGGGCAAGTTATCAAAATGAAAATCTGAACTAAGCACATGATTTCTTTCATATTATAAATTCAACATGCTACTAATTTGACCATTGCTATGAGTATGACAGGTACTAAGTTTCACAATATATTTTAAACTTTAATTAAATATCTACCACTTATTCTAATTCATTATAATTTCTCATTATAAATTGACTCCTATAATGAGAATCAAACCAGCACAATTTTTTGTTTTATCAAAGTGAGAATTAAACAAGCACTTAAATGTGGTAATATGCGTGAAAAGTCGCAATCCCAATGCTTGACAAGCTAGAATGCAAGAACACACCCAAAATCTATGAATTCAACATATGATATAACTGAGAAAGATACTCAAAAAATTAAAAATAGAAATAAAAAAGAAAAAGGAAAAGAAAAGAAATATATAACTAAGGTCTAAGAAAGGGTTAACCTAATTATACACGTAATGACGAAAGACTTCTCATTACCCACTAAATTAGCTTGGCAGCTAAGAAGTCTACATTTTAGTTGATAGAAATTCTATATACGTAACTTTTAAAATGACCCTTTTACCCCACATTTTCTTTGAACATTGCAAAGATTTCATGTCCTTATTTGTCATTTAAGGCAAAGTGTGGGGTTTGGTGTAGGAAAGTTGGCCATTAGCCATTAACAAATGTTATTGGTAAACCATCCAATCTCCTTGTTTTGGCATTATCTATTTGAATTTTTATTTCAGCACGTCTCTTCATGTATAAATTTTTAATTACACTTCACGAATAAGATCGTGTGCTTTCTTTGAGAGGACAACGAGGAAATTTTAATTTCTATTGAGTGCAGAGAAGAGCACTTCAAAGAGTCTTCTTTTTTATTATACGAGAAATATTGATTAACTAAAGATGGATCCTTCAATGATATAAACTTCTTCTTGTTTGACGGTATCACCCTCTATTTAAGACTCTCTAATTACTCCATCGAGAGGAGTTTCTCTTTTTCAATCAAGATTAGCATCATCTATATTCAAAATTGGCAGAAAGGAACCAGAAAATAAATAGAGAAATTGGAGTTAGCCCTCATTGTTCTTTTTGAGTCAATCATGTTCCTAGACAGAGATTACGTTTCTTAATTACTCTATGACTATGTTGAACCTAAAAATGCTTTTCTTATACTATTGTTCTGCTTAGATATTTACAACGAGTGTGAATTTATTTAAATATATATATATATATAGACACACTACAAATGAAAAAAAACTTGAAACAAGTCCAAAAAATCCAAAATGAGACGGGATTTGTTGCATCATTGCATGGACGAATTAGGAGCCACCTTTTGGCGATAATAAATAAATAAATACAAAACAAATTATGGGTCACATATAGGGATGGCATAAAAGCCCCGAAAACCCGAACCCGATGAAAACCCGCCCCGTTTTATAAACGGGGCGGGGACGGGGCACAAATCTGTGCCCCGTTTCAGATTCGGGACGGGTCGGGTTTGGGGTGCCCCGCCCCGACCTGACCCGACCCGAAAACCCGAACTTTCAACTTAATTAAAAAAAAAAAAATTTGGTGTTGAGGTTGAATCGAACCCTCAACCATCAGTCCAACTTACCCCAACCTTTAACCAACTGCACTGCCTCTGACTTGTGAATCAGTGCCAACAAAAAAAAATATAAGGATTTTACAAAAAAAAAAATCGCGGCAGACGTCGGGGATTTTCCTATCCCCAACCCGCCCCGACTCACTCGGGGATCGGGGCGGGGACGGAGAAGGCCAAACCCGACCCCGACCGGCCCCGTTGCCATCCCTACTCGCGGAGGGAGAGGGGGCTCATGGTGTGCCTGGCCCCCCTCAAATTTGGAGAAAATTTTTTTCCTTGTAAAAAATAAAAAAGAATTATACATATATAAAAGATTTAGCCGTATTTATTATATGACTCACTCCTTCGGCACACCCCTCTAAAAGTGTCTGGCTTCGCCATTGTATCTAATAATGATTTCCATATAAAATTTTGGTGTGAAAACCACTTAAATCTCTTGAATAAGAAAAAAATAAAATCTAAGAAATAAAATTACATTCTTTTTTATGACTTTAAGGCATAAATGAAATTTTTTCTATTGTTATAACTATAACTAAGAAACAAGATATAAAGACTAAAAATTATTTAGAAAAAATTTAATAATATTTCTTTAGACTCTAGTTTTATAAGTTATAAAGATTGAGGAGCTTCTGATTAATAAAAATGTGGTGTAACTATAAAAATTTTAGTGTGAATATATATCCCCTATTTTAAATTTAGAGAGTGCGTTTGAGTCTCCAAATTTAAAGAGTCAAAGCCACATTTTATTTCATTTTATTATTATTATTAATAACTATATTTAATGAATTTACACTTGCAACAATATTCATTTTTACTTTTTTGCAACTTTCACCATCTAAAATTAAAATGACGGAGAGAGTGTTTAGAAAACGTCCCGATTCAAAGCATGTGAAAAACAAAAAATTACGTAGGACTTGTTTTCTATGGAAAATGGATCAAAATATGCTTCTGTTTGATAGAAAAAACATTAAAAAAAATGAAAGATATATTTTCCAACTCCATTAAAAAAAAAAAACCCAGGGGGCATGAAAATGTGGTTAAAAATGTGCTTTCAATCCCATTTTTATTTGCGTGTCAAATACAACAAAAAGTCAAAATTGGTTTTTCATAAATGTAACATTTGCCATTGAAAACAATTCCAATCAAAAAGTGGGTGAAAATATGCTTTCAGTTTATTTTTTTTTTTTGCGTATCAAAAACAAAATGACAAAAAGATGGAATTGTTTTTCAATGAAACACGCATACAAAATTTATATTCTATATATAAAATGTACAAAGAAAAATTTTTTCATAAATTTTACCATTTTCCAAAAAAAACACCTCTACTCCAAACACGCTCTATTCTTAAAGTTGATATCTTCTTAAATGCCTGGTGTCGCTATACTACCATATGCGAAATAAACCATTATTGGTTTCTAAGAAGATTTGGGAGGAGAGCATGAATACTCAATTCCAATCAAAAGTACATGAATGCCATTGTGAGTGGGAATTAATTTAATTTATACAAGTTAGTAATTATCAAATCATAATCATAATCCTACTAACAAATAATGATTAAACTGATTATTATTACAGTAATAAATAATAATCAATTCCAATTCCAATTTCATTGCTGGAATATCCAATATGTATAATGTATTCACTTATATATTTTCATTAGAGGGCTTGATACTTACAAATTTATTTCAAAATGGTTAAAGAGCATCAATTTGTTTCACCTGACTGAGAGCTTGTTTGATGCTCTTTATTTTATCAATTTATAATTTTACCTATCACTGATTTGACATTCGATTTGATAATTATTCGATTACAACAATATATTTTAAACCTTTTTACATTCTCAATACACATTTTATCTCTCTCCTTATTATAAATTCTCCACATTTTAACAAATAAAGATCATCAAACAAGCTCTGATTTCATCTATAATTTCAAAACAAAATTAACGTAGTCGTATAGTACATAGTGGCAATTTTGGAGTTATTTGTGCTAAATCGACATTTTAGAAAAAAAGGTTCTAGTACTAAAACTCTTTTATGTTTGCCGGATAAAGTGTCGAACAAGCACTAGAGTACATGTTTGTATAATCATTTTATGCTTCTCTATCAAACTTGCTTAAGAAAACTAATTACTTATTTCATGCCAAAATAGCATCAAACCACGTTCTTTTTAGTTGGAATTGACTAATATTTTACAATTGTTTCTAAAAATTTGTGCCTAAATTCAAGACTTATATTCTACATATCGCACATTAGGGTGTCTAGACTCAAACCATATCGCACCTTCTCTATCTATGCTTTTTAGAGTATCGATACTATCATTGGGGAAATGGATGTAGTCCTAGTGTTCCAGGAATTACAACGAGTAGAAGCTAATAACTCACATCTTGGACTTCTTTCTAAAGATTGCCCTATTCTTGCTCAAGAGTTAAGCGATCTCTGGCTTGGAATTTTCTTGTATTGTTTCTGTAAATCAGCAAATTAAATTGCTCACTGACGATTACGGGTACTTGTTTTTTTAACAGATTCTAATAAGTGAGAAGATTGTCCCTCAACTTTTATTTCTAATGTAAAGCGTATAGAAACTACGAATGAATAAAATTCTCTTCTTTAAAAAAATAAAAATAAAAATTAAAAAAAAAAAGAAGAAAGACTTTTGATAGTAGAACTAACTAGTCAAGATAGAAGGATCAAATTGAAATGGAAACGAAAGTTAGGTAATCAAAGAATAAAAAATCTACAAGAAAACAAAAAGGCATATATGGAGTCAAATTGAATTCAACAATAACTTGGAGTGGAGCCTGTCCCTGTCCACCGACTTCCTCTCTGTTCCTCTTTTCTCTCTCCTCATCACCACCTGCTTTTACTCTTCCACTGTTTACGTTCATGCAGCTGTAGAGACTAGAGAGTGATCAGCGTTGGGAGTGTTTGGGGCTGAAACGGCAGAGATTCCGGCGATAAATGGTAAATCAAAATGGAAATTTCTTCCTTGCCTTTTGGGTTTCCGCCATTAAAAAAATACTGTAACTTCCTTCAGTTGCAAAGCATGTTGCAGTTGTGCTTTCTGGAAAATTTTATTAATATTTTATCATTAGAAATTTATGAATCCCTGTGAAGCACAATCTGCTTTTGTGGGTATAAAATAAATATTTCTTTATCATATATATACACGCACGTAGCCACACCGGCGCAAAAAAATGTGCATGTAGAACATCTATCTAACCCCTCCGAAGGATTAATGGGGGAAAATCGAAATGGGTTTCTGTGGCGATCTCTCTCTCGGGCTGTGAAGGTGGTTGTTAATGTTATTATTGTCAAAAATTGATCTTAGTTTCCGTATAGTACTTCTGCTTAACTATGGGTTCCGTCCCAAATTAATTTTTTCTTCTCCTATTCTTTTAATGTCTTTGAGAAGTTTAAAATTTGCTCAACAATGATGAAATGGGTATCACATGATTTCTGTATAGATTCCATATACGTTTCCCTCTCTGTGTGTTCTGGAATTTGAAATTTTGATTATGGGATGGGTTTGTACGATAAGGAAAATGGTTGCACACTGCAAAGCTTGAAATGATAAGGGAAAGTTTTTACGTAATGGCAGTTTTGGCATTCTTTTGAACAGGTTCAATAAAATAATTATTGTTCCTGCAAAAAGTGGCACTTTTTATTTTACCGATGAAGTTGATATGTATTGATTAATGGCTGTGGCTGGTTGCACTTCTGATACTTTTCTTCTTTCTTAATCTTTGGAATGTCTAACAACCCTCCACTTGTTACATGGATTCTAGAAATGCTTAAAGATGTATAGCTTCTTGAGTTGGTTAATTCTTTCAACTAGTCATTAGATTTGTTTGGGGAGTTTCTTAAATGGCTGAAATCATGTAAAGTGTGTCGAAAATGTTCATTTTGAAGCAATTCATTCTTTCTTTTTCCCGACCTTAACTTAGTCAAAATCAAGTCAAGCGAGTCCTGTTTCACTGTGGCATCATGTGCGTAGGGGAGCTGATGGTCCATGGATCTTGAATGTGCTCATTGTGGTTCATAGAAATTCCCGTCCTTCATCACTATCTAGACCAAATGGCAGCTGTAGGTGCTTAAAAAAGCCAAGTAGTTAATGTTTTGATGGATTTGCTGAATCATATCATACTATAAATGCTTTGAGGACTATATTTGTTCAAATTTGTGCACTAAAAGATATATAAAAAATGCTGTATTTATGAAATCCTATCAATAGCATGGGCTAAGTCCTTTGTAGCAAATGGATCTTTCTTTCTTTTGGTTAACCGCCCCAAAGCAACCAACGACCTGCAAAGCTCAAAAAAAAAAAAAGGTAGTAATTTTGTACTTCGCAACAGTGTAGGACATGAAAAGAGGACATAGCTGTAGGGAATCCACTCATGCATGAATGTGCGATCTTCAATTGCTTTTCAGTTTAATTCACGGAGTTTACCTTAATAAGTTACTGATTGTTTGAAATTCTTATTAGATTATTTGTGTTTGAAAGGATCTGTTCAGACAACCTAAGGTGCATTCAGGCAGCCTTCGTCTTGAGAAATCTTTGCTTTTCACAAATTTGAAATATAACCAGATTTCTTAAGATTTTCACACTATAATTGGCTGTGTTAGCTGTGATATTTCTTGCTGTTAACAGTGCTGCCGCAAAGGGAACTCCAGTGATGTGAACAGTTCTTTCAGTTATTTTGAAGTTCTGTGAAGAAAATGAAATTCAAATTTTCACAATCATGAATGTTATAAGTTGTTACAATTATATACTTAGGCCATGTTAGCCTTCTCCTTCTATTCCAAAATAGAAATAAAATGACTGGAAATGAGCGATGAGATTTGTGAAGTACATCTGAATTCCATGAAATATTGAAATATTTGGATGATTGGATATGATTGGTTTGACTAATTTATAATTTGAAATAAAAATAGAATGCTAATGGGGGCCTACTCTCATGATAGCTGTTTTATACACTTCACTCTTACTTAATCACACAAACCAACGGACATCCAAAAACTTACTAATTTTTTCCTCTTCTTTTCCTTTTGAATCCTGAAACCGATGTCACCAATTGACCTCTGCCTATTCTAATATAAATTTTTTATGGTTTCTGATGCATCGCTCGAGGCTTCCAGGATGAATTTTGCAATACATGTGGTGATATCGGTGTCCCTGAGGCGATAGTTACTTGCCCTCAATGTAAAGAAATTCGTGAGCACATGTAAGACCCTACTCTCTCTCTCTATGCGTGCGCAGAAGAGCTAAAGAATTCTGTTCATTCTTTGGATACAGTGTATCTGGTTTATTCAAGCACATTTTCTAGCAAGGATAAAATCAATATTTTGTATATTTTCTGTTATTATGTATTAGTTAATTAATAAATCTTAATCTAGGTATTGCATGAAAATTTATTGTGAGGAGGAACCAACAAATTGGTGCTGTAATGTATGTGATTCTCGCACTAAACAAGTTTCGCCAGCATCTTGTCCCAAGGGAGTCATTCCAAGCACTTCAAAGTTAATAAACCCTGGGATAGTGTACCAGGATGCTACTCAATTTTTAAAGGGAGAACAATTATTGAAGGAATCAAGACGTGGTTCCTTTGATTGGGAAAAGCAGGTTGCAACTGGGAGGACAAAGTATATCCCTGTAACAGAGGCTCTTAAACTCTCATCAGGAGCCGTAAAGTCTCTGTCCCCTAGAAAGGTTCCTTGTAATTTGATCCCTTCACAACCCAAGACTGGGGAATACTTACTTGGAAGAAATTGTAACAAGCTTCAAACCGTACCCATGAATTTCTCTGCATCTCGGGATAGACCAAATTTTGCTTCAGGTTCTTCGCAGAAATTAAATCCTCAAAGACACGACAATTCGGAGATATCTCGGCTACAGCAACAACCAAAAGACGTTAAAGGTGATTTCCTTATCCCATTGGCCTGAATCCAAGCATTTGATATTCACATTTTTTATTTGGTGAGAAATTAAAAGGTCACCCATAAGCAAACAATTAAAGTCACTAAATATTCTTTTATTGAAAGGTTACTTATATTAATCCAGTAACATAAGTGTTACTTTCAGTCTTTCAGATAAGCAACTTAAAATTAGGAAAAGTGTAGCATAACCAAATATAAGGTTAGCCAGAATGCTGAGCTAGTGTACTTTTGCTCCATAAGAAAGGCTATAAAAAATGAAAAGGCTTGGGATTCCACCTTAAAAGGTTAACGTGTTAAGGGAGTAGCCCAAACATTTTATATATTGGTCATTTATTTTATAACTACTCAATGTGGGATTTATCCCTTTGATAAAAAAGAGCACAAAAGGGTTGCATTAATTCTGTACTAGACACGGAAAGTCGAAATAAAAATATTCTGTTGGGTGTTACCTTATCTCATCATGTGAGGAATGATGCTAAGTCTTGGGTTTCATAGCATAATCAAATCACATTAGAATTGCAATTTATGTCCTCATAATGTGAGGAATGATTCCATGTCTTGGATTTCATAGCGTAAGCAAATCAGTAGAATTGCACTTGATTATCAAACCAAAACACTCACTTTGATGTTACCTCCATTCATAATGTGAGGAGATGATAAGTCATGCATATCAGAACTTAAAAACAAATGAATAGTGGTGCAGTTGATTCATTCTTGGTTCTGAAAAATAACAAATGAATAGTGGTGCAGTTGATTCATTCTTGGTTCTGAAAAATCAGTAATGTCTGCCTCTAGTTAATAAATCTTATATCCTATTTCTGGGCCAATGTCATTATCCTGTGTACTAAATGTTTTATGATCTTAGCACGAAGACCTGTAAATGAAATCCAAGTGGCTACAATTCCTGCTAATGAACTTATTCAGAAGGGGCAGAGTGCAGAACATATAAATGCCATCAACAAGCTCTCATATGCATCTTCACCAGCAGTGCCTCACCCAGTCACTAAATCAGGCAAGAGCCCCCCCTCTCTCTAAAACTTTTTCTGCTTTTTTGAGGGGAGAAAAAAGGGGGGTGGGGGTCGGGGGGTGGGGTGTTACCTTTGTGTGAATGAAGAGCAGGAGAGATCACATTTTGTGCCCCCTTGACAAAGTTTTGGACATGATCGGCTACGAGGAACATAAGCCAAGTTTTCTGGGGTATGAAAAGGAAAATTTGAAGAGAGCTCCCAACAGTGGTTTTACAATTGTAGAAGTGTTTACGAGTTGGAATGCTTAATGGGAATATGTGTACTTATATACAAATGTGGTTCCATTTTACTTCACATACTCTGGTAAAAGTGCTTCAGCCTTCTGGTCACAATATAATGTTCTGATTATATGATGCTTCGTACTCAGTGAAGATCTTATTTTCCAGGATGTGCGGGTTGTCCTGATGCGGGGCAAAGGATTTCTAATTCAGAGAACGTGAATGATCGTATTCTGCCCGGCTTAGAGCCAAGGAATCCTGAGGGTGTAATTGCGAAGATTCTTCTGCCTAGTGCAGAACGAAAAAATCTTGATGGTGCAAATGTGAAGATAAATCTGCCCAGGGTAGAGCGAACAACTAATTATGAGAACATGAAGGATAATATTTTATCTGATGTGGAGGCAAAGACTTTGGATGCCAATATTGTGGATAGTAGTATTCAGCCGTACGTTGAACCTAGCACTTCTAGTGCTGCAAACACGAAAAATGTTCTTCCTGTTACAGAGCCAAGGATGTCTACTGCTGAGAAAATGAATCAGATTATTGTGCCTTATGTCGACACACATTCAAGAAATGATCCTGCTATAGATTTCTTGTGGATGTAAGTTGCCTCATTATAGTCAACAATGTTTTCTAAAGTATATTTCTGCATCAGTACTTACTAGAGAAATTCAAATATTATATCATCAACATAAAAGACGATCTGGACAGGCCCATATGCAACTCTTTGACTTCATGCTTATAGCAACTTGCATTGAATATGTAGCCGTTTACTAATTTTTTACTTCTTGTAGATTATAAATGTCAATGTGTTCTCAAGTATAAGCTACTATAGGAATTTTTCAATTTTACAACTTCTAGTACCATTGTGCCAAGAGGAGTTAATAAGATTTTCCATTTCCAAGCTCCTTCATTGGATATGCTGAACAAGATTCCCTTATCCACTTTTTAGGGGAAGATTCAGTATTCAAAATGGTTTTAAACACCGGTCTCTCAATGATCCAATCCGAGCCCATCCTCCTGGAAAACTTAAACAAAAGGCCTATGAATTCTCAAAGCGAATACCTCCAATCCTTCATTTTGAGTTGGTTGCATGTAGAGAACTTCAGATAGACGTATTACAGAAGGATTCTCTGGATAGCAAAGACATTGGGCTTTACTTCTTTCCAAGTGACAGTGAAAGGTATGTGTCTACAGTGTACTGGGCTGAGTAAATTCGACCCTTTCTTCAATTTCTAATGTGTTTTTTTGTTCCTTTAATATATTACTTTGTAGAGCTGAGGATTATTTTTCCTTGCTGGAGTCCATAATGAAGAAAGACATGGCTTTGAGAAATCAGATTGGCGACGTTGAACTGCTGTTATTTTCATCCAAACTCCTTAGCCCAGATTGTCAAAGTGAGGCCTCAAATCCCTAATTATGCTCACCATTCTAGTTTTGGCAGACTCATCTACTGACCTTTGGACCCTGTTAACAAATCTATTCTATTTCAAATGGAATTTGGTCAAATCAAATCAAATTTACATATCTCGTGAGACTCACATTTAGTATGCAATTCTCCGCCACTAGATCTACTTCTATTTCAAAGTAAAAGAGATTGCTAGCAGGGGCTTAGTTGGTGTTTTATCTCGTGCTTTATTTCTATTATTAGTCATGGACATGTTGCATCCAAGGATAATGTGTTCTAGCATTTATGCATCTGAAAATTGTAAACTATAATGAACAGGTGGGTGCTGATTGTGCAACTATAGTCTATATGACAGGTTGGCATCCACTTGCTACTGCCAATAGTGCGATGTTTACTTTTGACCTTTGATGACTGTGAAACACGCATTGTTTAGTGACTTTGTCAAACTTATTTTAGAGCTTCTGCATGATAGCCTTGAATGTGTGTTCTGGATGTTACACAGGATGGAACGGGGAGTACTATCTGTGGGGGTTGTTTCATCTTGAGAAACAAGATAAGAATGCATACCACTGTAATCGAGCCCTCACTTCTTTTGTGGGATCTTCACATGAAATGCATGAAAATTTTGATGATGACAATGGTGAGGCAGTTGAGATGGAGATAGACATGATTGGTGGAGAAAATGTGGGACAAACAGATATTGTGGTTCCTAGAGCGGAACGTAGACTAGCTAGCACTGCAACTACCTCACATGGGTATGACGCTAAACTCTCTCAAAAGGCTATGCTCTTTGTTCTTTTCAAGCTGTTTTTAGTTTTCAAAATACAGAAAACTGTTTTCTACTCTTAACTGGATTTACTTCAACCCTATAAATAGAGGGTTTTGCTTTTACATTCTTCCTTTAATTTATGAACTTTACTGTTATTACTGCTCCATGATTTCTGCGGTTTGTTTGGCATCACTTATATGTGCTTGGAGATGTTCACAATTTTCATGAATGGGCTGTCCCAACACTTGAACAGACCTTTTTTTGGGTTAATTTCACAAATGGTCTCCAACCTTTGCATTTTCTATCAATTGGGTCTCCCAACCTTTTTTTTTCCATTGTTGTAGGTCTCCAATTGTTCATAAATTCACTCATAAGGTTCTTTGTGACATTTTTGCCCTTACCTTTTAATTTAAAAAAATCTAAAAAATAGTAAAAACAATAAAAATAAAAAGGAAGCTAGCTAGCTACCCATTCTACCTTTATCCCTAACATGACCGAAAATGACAAATATTTTTTGGGAAACCCTAAATTCTCCTTGTCATTTCCGACAGCAGTGAGATGAACAAGTAGTAAAATTGTGAGTATCCTCGTTTCGCTACTAGAAATAATTACCGGAATTTGTCATTTATGTTGAGTTGGAATGTGAGTGGGTAACTAACTAGGTAAGTATGACGAAAAGAAATTATTTTCTATTTTAAAAATCTTGTTCGTCCCGCTGCTATTAGAAATGACATGAAAATATAAGGCCCCCCCCCCCAAAAAAAAAAGAAAAAGAAAAATAAAAACAGTGTATGTATTTGTCATTTTCGGGCATGTTAAGGATATGGGTAGAGGTAGTTAGGGAAATTTTTATTTTCCTTTTCATTTTTATTATTTTAACTATTTTTTAGATTTTTTTTAATTTAAAAAATAAGGACAAAAATGTCATAAAGGACTTTATGAGTAAATTTATGAAAGGTTGTGGACCTATGGCATTGAAAAAAAAAAGGTTGGGGATCTAGTTGATAGAAAGTGTAAAGTTTGGGGACTATTTGTGAAATTAACCTTGTCATGTTTCCCACCAAGTACCAAGGGCACGTAACATTCTCTCTCTTGGAAGACTCGCATTCTCAGTGACAAGTGTACATGTGTCTGAAGGGGCTTTTAAATACGGAATAGAATTGAGTGAAAATTTGTGAAGCAAATAATAATTTAGGGTTTCACAAAATTTATAGATACAAACTGATTTGTCCATTTTTATTTAAAAGCAAAATGTTAAGCTAACACTTTTCTCCATTTTGAAAGGAAACGAGAAAACGACTATCCTCCAGGATTTGAGGCGCATCTTCGCAGAGTTCAGAGATTGGCTCCTTTGGTGAAGAGCAATGCTAAAGTAGCTTCGGGAGTAAAAATGAGATGAATGTAATGTTCGATACTATCCCACGCTTTTGGACAAATAGGTGAAGTCTAAGTTGTTATGGTTGTATTTTGTACATTTGAGGTTAGATTTAGAAATCGAGATTAAAGTAACAAGTTGTTCAGAGAAAATAGGTGCAGCGTCAAAATTGAAAAAAAATTAGTTACTCAAGACAGTTGAGAAATTTAGCATGTGAAAGATTGTTGTGTGACTTGTGTATGTGGTTTTTTTTTATCTTGTTATGTTCTGACCTAGGAAATTTTTATCAATTCACCTTTTGCAACTGAAATGATATTTAATTGGCTTCAGCAACTAGGTTGACAAAAAATGATCTCTTGTCAACTTGCTAGACGCACACATAGCAGTAGATCCTTGGATGATGGGATTATCCCGTCGGAACCACACATTATTTACATGTGAATTGTATAATAATATCTTGCTATGTGTCTGTATGACGGGATAATCCTCTATACTTATGGCACTATCAGAATATTAATAATTTTCATTCTATTACAATAGGAAATGTACAATTATACTACTTGAAATTTCTTTAACATACAACAAACTTAAATAAATAACAAAATAAATACAATAATTATGAATCATTTTGCATCCTCATATATTCAGCATAAAATCTGGGCCGACTTTCTTCTTCGTTGGTATTGTATGCATATCCCCCATGACTTGAGATATCAAGACCAGCCACTTCTTCATAACTTGATATTCTCAACACCCCAAGCCTACGAAGCATATAAAATAATGGGCCCATAGTGATACTGACCCAGCTGAATATAACCAAAAGTTCCACTATTTGGGCTCCAATCAAACCCCACCCACCACCCAATAAAAGCCCATAAGATCTTTGGGCTCCGTCAAGGCCCGAATCATATGCTTGGGTGACAAATTCCTTTTTGGCAAACAATCCTGTAAAGATCAAGCCCCAAGCTCCACATCCACCATGCAATTGGGCTGCTTCTAGTGGATCATCATATTTGAGCTTTAGGGCTAGTATGTTGAGCCCCATAAGGACCCAAGCTGCGATGAACCCGCATACTATAGCAGCCCACGGTTCGACAACTGCACACCCCGATGTGATGGCCACGAATCCACCTAGTAGGCCATTGCAAACGTCAAGGGCGTCCCAGTGGCCCACGAGTAATCGTCGGCCAAAGAGTGTGACAATTCCGGCTGTGGATCCAGCTAATGTCGTTGTTACTGCAGTTCGACCTACTGAAGTCCAGTTGCCTTGATTTATTGTGTTTGGATATGGCACGAGAATTTTGTTAAATGACCCGGGGTTGAACCCGAACCATCCAAACCATAATAAGAATGTCCCTAAAACAACAAGAGTCGCATTATGTCCTCGCATTGCCACGGGCTTGCCGAAAGCATCGAACCTGCCTACTCGTGGGCCCTCTATGAACGCACCCCAAAGCCCAGCAATGGCACCCACCAAGTGAACCACGCCGCTACCTGCAAAATCAATAGCACCGGACCCGAACAACAAGGTACTCGAGTTCGCATTAAGCCACCCGCTCGACGACCAAACCCAATGGGCCACAATTGGATAAACAAAGCCCGAAAGGAAAAATGAAAAAACCAAATAAGCACTAAATTGTGTGCGCTCAGCAATGGAGCCACTGGTGATCCCAGCAACTGCAATTGCAAAAGCCCATTGATAAAGAAAGAAACCATAATCATAAGTGTCTCCGGGTATATCTTTCAAAGCAAAATATTGAGTACCAATAAAAGGGTTTGAATTCGGGCCTTCGCCAAATGCAAAAGCAAACCCAAACAAGTAGTACGAAAGGCTACCAACGACTGCATCAACGACATTGGTAAGCATGATGTTCATGGCATTTTTGGCCCGAACAGAGCCCGCACAGAGCATGGCGAACCCAAGTTGCATTACGAAGACTAGGTAAGCAGAAAAGAGAAGATAAATGGCGTTGATGGAATCCACGACGCTCGATTCCCATGAAACTTCCATGCTTGTTGTAGGAAGAATGATTGGTGTCCAAAGAAGTTGGATAATTTAATGATAAGTTTGAAGGTTAGATGAATACATAGAGCCTTTACAACAGCATGCAGGGCCCGGCCAACTTGTTCATTGTTGTTGACAGGCTGAGCATTTTGATTCAGTGACTGTATGGATAACTTGAATTTTATAATTGTACACACAAGGAGAAAAACATAACAAAATATACGAAGTTCAACAAAATTGTCTTTTGACTATTGTCATTTCAACATAAAAATCGATTAAATCAAAAACATCCACCACGTACTATTTTCCTTTTAAACCAACTAGTGTTTCCATCCCTTCGTAAAATCCTTAAGAAAATGTTGATTTCTGAGTGCTAAAACTTTGAAAGGTTTTTTAATTTATTATTAATGTTATTATTTTTCTTCTATGTTGAAGTTAGGGGAAGATATATATTCTGAATAGTAATATTCTACTATATTATGCACACTGTGTATAAGAGATTATTCTTGAATTTCGAAAAACGTTAGGAGACTATAGACGAAACGCATTGTCAATTGCTCAAAGAACAATTGATATTCACTCCATGTTTTTAAACACGTCACGAGATCGATTTCTTCGGAAAAGGGGAAAAATGAATAATCCGTAGGCAATGAGTATCATTTCATTTTACCAATGAATATCATTTCATTCTTGCTTCATGACGTGGGTAAGGGAAAGAAGTTACTATATATGAACAGTGATAGTGGCAGTGCCGGACCTGTACTCAACAGTGCCTCAAGACGACTTAAAAAATGGGCCCCTATACGCTATAGTGAATGATTTTTTTTTTTTTCCAAATTCTAAGCTAAAAATAGAATTTAAAAAACAAAACACTAATTATTATTTGGGAAGCATTCATTTTTTATTTGGGATTTTGGGTGTAATTTGATTTTTGGGCCCGAAATTTGCTTTAGATTCTAGTAATTGCATTGGTTTTTGTTTATTGGATCTAATTATTAAGTTTGGATTTAAGACCTCAAATTGTATTTCACTTGGACTGAGCAAAATTAATGGGTTTGCTTTTTTCAAAGAATAAGCCACCAATTTTTATTTTATTTATTATTATTATCTTTTTAAAGATGCAAATGAGCCCTTTTGATTTTTAGGCCCTTAGCGGGTACTTGTTGGGCCTATATCCAGGTCTAGCCCTGATTAGTGGTTTATATTTATATAGTTCTTCAAGATAGATGGGTTGCATCAATAATGACTTTTTATATTCACATCCAAATCGATTGAGATACTTAGAAGTTAGAAGTGTTAGTTATAATGGGGGGAGTAGTTAGGAGATGATAGAAGGAGTAGCTGAAATTTGACCATCCTAATCAAAACCTGCGTTCTCTTTGCTGTTTTCAGACTGCTTTTAATTTTCTAAAATAGAAAAAACACGTTCTCTTTTATATTTTCAAAAATGCAATTCAGAAAACAACTTTAGAATTTGTAAACAAAATTGAAAGCGACTTTTTCTTTTTTTTTGATGTTTTCTGTGTTAAAAATTGAAAACGTTGAAAATGCATTTTCAGATTTTAAATTTTACATTAAAAACATTTAAATCACAACTTTTATTTCCATATTCATTTTAATCTCGAGCACAACAGTCTGCTGGCGGCAACACCACCTCACACCGCCATAAAATAGCTGATGGTTGTTGGCAAAGGAAGCCACCAGATTTGGTGGATAAACCACTATAGGTGGTCTGCAAACCACCATGGTGGTAGGGAAGAGGATTGAAGATGATGGTTAAATTGAACAATTTGAAATGTTTAAAAGAGCTTTTGGTTCTCTTTTTCAAAACATATTATAATTTCACATACCACTGATTTCACCACTGCTCATTTATAACAACAGATTTCAAACTTCTATTAAATATACACTACTCATTTCACTTCATTATAATTTCTAATTATAATTCAATTGCAATAATGAGAATCAAACAGTGGCTAAATTTTATGCAATTTTTATTTTACAATTTATCATTTGTCAAAAAAATTCAAACCAAAAAAGTTTTCTATTTTCTATTTTTTAAAAATAGTTTTTTTAAATGATTAATAGAATGCATTTTTTATTTTCTCAAGATAGTAACCTCAAAATAGAAAATTCAAAATATTTTTTAATTGAAAACAGAAAATTAAAATAGAAAGAGAATGTAAATTTTCTTTTTCTTTTTCTTTTTTTTTTTTAAAGGCTTATCAAAGGATTTTCCTTTTAAAAAAATGGGGTAATCACAGAGGAGGGTGGCTCCGCCCTAATCCGTATTTAACATCAATCCAAACTAAATCAAGTGGGTCATGTGCTCCACTTATCATTTTAGTAATTCCATAAATTATTGCTCAACATTGTTTGTGCTAGTTCACATTATTCATTAATAAAAGGGTAAATAGTACTTGAGATGTTTAATCCTTATAATCTTTTAAACTTAGGTCCCTAACATTTGATTTCTAGCCGTTGTGGTTCAATACTTTTTTCCAAAATCGATAAGAATAAATAGGACTTGATGCCCTAACCTTTATAGCCTTTTAAACCAGGGTCTCTAACATTTGATTTCTAGTAGCTAGAATCTAAAACCTTTTAAACTGCAAGTTAGATCATACCGCTGTATAAAGGGTGATTTCGTTAATTAAAAATTTGATTTGTATAGTAAATAAGGTCCCCTAAACTTTCTCCAAAACCTTTACAATCATTTGTAAACCAAGACCAAAACTTTTGACCAATTTCTTAGGTAAAACGACCTACGTTGCTGGTCCGGTAAATTAAGCGAAACGTCTGCAGCCTCCCAACCTTTCAATTTGAACAGCAAGGCCCCAGTGTTTTGAAAAATAGCAAGATCTCATCCAAAATTACACATAATAATAAATACTGACGAACAATAAAACTAATAGAATGTGTAACCTATTTCTGAAAAGTTGGGGCCCTAACTCTCTAGATTGAAAGGTAGGGAATTGAAGTGCATATAAGCTTAAAGGTTTGGGACATTTTGTGTAATTTATCTGCTGTAAAATAAAATAATCTAACAAGGTTAGTAAATATTTTTCTTCTATAAGACGTAGTCGAACAAATTAAATTGGCATTTGTCATTAATGGCTGAAAACAAAGTTGAGTATCTCTAATGACATTTCAATATGGATTGCTTCATACGTTGAAAAGAAAATATAAGAATAAAATAAGTTAGGTTAATTATACTGACACCACACTTGTTTATATTCACACTACATTTAAATTGCGTTACATATCCTTTATATTTTCTTTATATTTACTAATTATTATATTTATATTCACAACATTTTTTCACTATATTTGTAGCACTGTCCTTTCATCAACTGGCGGCATATGTTGTAATCCCCCCCCCCCCCAAAAAAAAAAATGGAAATTGTACAAAAATTTCGTTAAGAAAGTCTCTAAGTATTTTAAAGACTTAAAAGATGTCCGCTTAGTTTTTTTCCCCATTTTTTTCAAACATTTTTTTTCCTCATTTTTAATGCTTAATAACAAAAGTTTTGATAAATATCCATTATTTCGAGCAAGAAGTACTAATTAATAAGAATAAGAAGTTACAAAAAATAAAGAGATAAAAAAATTATTATGGTTATAAATGTAAAAAAAATATTATAGTTTACGGATCCTTATAATTGGTATGTGGTGCAAATAGAAAAGACTGCGGCATCAAAATTACTTGCCATATATCGAGTGAGTAATGATACACCTCTCAGTTAGTTCATCGGTTAACAATTTTATTCTTAAAAAATTTAATCTCAAACAAGTCAAGTGTCTTAATTGACAGTTTTACCCTCCAACTTATTTTCATAAAATACTTTAATTTTTATCAACTGGTAAACTAACCGGTAAATGAATAGGAAATTTTATCATTATTCATATTGAGTAGGTAGTGTATTTATCTAGATTGGAAATTGGTCTCTAATATAGTTGATATTTTTACATTGGAGGATATGTAAATAATCATAAATACATGGAGATATCCACCAATTTATTATCCAATGAAATATATATATATATATATATATCTAAAGAACGTAATAATTAACCATTCTCCATTTTTTTTTAAAACTTTATTCTTCATATAAGCTTAATAGGATGACATGACGAGAGAGAAGTTCTCCCATCCACATTCCATTGGAGAGTAAATGTTCATTTGTATTTTATATCTCCAATAACGAGTTCACTCTAGACTAAATTGGGGAAAATATTCTGATACTCTAAGAATACCTACTTCATCCTCTATAGTCAAATTAAGAATCTAAATATAGGTCCCCCAATTCATTTTTTGACTTGAGTCGCTAAGTAAGCATGTAGATTTTTTATTGTCGCTAAGTATTGAGCATTCAATACTGTCAGCCTCCCAACAATCTCCAATTTCATCAAGAATCTCGAACTCCCAACTTTATTTATTTATTTTTTTTAAACATAAAAGGAGAAGCTTTCTTTATGCCTTGTGCAGTGAGATCACTGATTGCATTCAAAAGAAAGTAAAAGATTTGGAAGCTCGTGGGATTAATTTTGTCAAAAACATGATTGTTCATGTCTACACTTGTAGTAATCTTTAATGGCTTTTCATGGGTTGGATTGCCTCTACTCCAAGTCAAGGAAACATGAACAATCATGGAAAATTAATTGATCATGTATATTTTACTCTCTCTTTCTCTTGTTGCATAATATGTAATCATTGATCAAGAAGGACGTGTTTGATCCTCTTTATGAAAACAAATTATAATTTCACTTATCACTGATTTGACAACTGCTCATTTATAATCACAAATTTTAAACATTTATTAAATCTATACCACTCATTTCACTTCATTATAATTCAATTTGAATAAAGAGATTCAAACAATCACTAAATCAGTGTGTATATATATATACACACACTCACAGACACTTATTAGTATATATAAGAGATCTTAAATTACTTGTTGTTAGTCGAACTAATTAAACACGTTTCTTATAAGCTTGTAATTTTGTTCGAATACTTATTGAATTACTATGGATCATGTGCGGGCATCCGGAGTTGAGCCCGGGCACTGTTTTGGGTAACTGTGACGGTATAGACTCGATAAATTGTCATCTTTGAATCTAAAGAAAGATAACAATTACTTGTTCTTGTCAACATGTTTCTCTTTTGGGTATCTACTATCAAGTGCATGCTGAATATATTCTTGAAGTTAGATACAATAAACCCGACCCAGCTGCAATTATTATTAATAATTATAGATTTAATCTCAAAAGAGATCTTATTGAATCATATTCATTACATACGTACAAATATATTTTAGAAGTTCCAAGTAAATAATAAAATACTACATACTTTATTTTATTTTACATCATTATTACATTGAACTTTCAAGGTAAACTACATCAATGGTGGGGTGCGGTCAATTTGAAGTTCCGGACAATCTTTCTTTAAGGATCACTTTTGGGTGTTTGAACTTACAAATCAAGCTTTATATGCTGCATTTTCAATTATGACTTGTTTAGACGTGTTGGCTTTTTAACTTTTTTCGATTAATTTCGGCAGTCAAAAATACTTTTTCATATTCTTCCTTAACTTTCTCATTTTTCTTTTCTCTTTCGTCCGGACATGTGAAAACCAGACAACAAAGTATGACTGAAACTTCATTGATCAAACCTTAAACACTAGACACTTTTATCAACATTCCCAACCCCGGAATAGATTTTTCATTGGCATTTTATCGTCGTGTATCTTGTGTTTATGCATTAACACACACTACAAGGAAAAAGGCCAACTGAGGCGACTTTGACGCCCCTATAGATGCATATGTCGCCCCTACAGACACCTTGGGGGCGACCTGTCGCCCCGAAATGCGTCGCCTCTAAAGCCCCGCACCTGTTGATATACTGTAACGACTTTGTCGCCTCAGTAGATTCTGACCTATGGCAACGATAAAGTCGTTGCTATAGAATCGATATAGGGGCGATATGTCGCCCCTAAAGGTATAGTATTTTGTTAAAAAAAATATAGGGGCCATTTTTGTCGCCCCAATAGGTCTTTTTAAATAAATAAATAAAAGGGTACATTTATCAACCATAAATTCTTATATTCATAATTGTATCATTGTCTTATAACTTACAATCCCAAATTTATTGAGACTCACAATTCACAAATACATAACCAAGCCAACTAAGAAAAAACCCTTGAGTCAATTAAAACTAAACTAAATCAACTTGTGGCAAACTTTCGCCTCCAATCAACAATGTTAAACATTTACTCACGTTCTTGTAGTTTTGAACGAAGTGGTCGGACAAGTAATTGCGGTCTTCAACCTCTCATACTTGTGTAAAATCACCGTGCATATGAAAGCATACCTACAATTCAAAACAAAACATCAAATGAGCCGTGATTTATGGTCAATAAGTATAAAGAAAAATAAGTAAATATTTGGAGTATTCAACAATGACAATTAAAAACATACTATTCTTTTACTCACCAATGGCAATTTTCATGAAAATTTTACACAACTACATCTTAACTAGATATATATGCTAACTCAAACTTTTCCATTTTCATATAAACTTCAACAAACATATGTTAAAATTAAGAGCGAAGGCTACATTTTAACCACATATACGAACTTGAATTCAAACTTCAAAATTTATGCTAATTTAACAAATAAGATCTACATGAATTCAAAATCAAGAAACTACTTGAGTGGCCATTAAAATCCATACAGAAGATTTGCTAGTTGACAGGAAAGCAATACAAAAATCAGCTTGCAAAAGGATGTAAGGAATCAGCTTGCAGCTCATGCAACAAATAATCAAAGTAAGGAATAAAAATTAAATATGTATAACGCACGTGTTTCGTAGCTCACGGCTAGAATCATAATACAACTAAGTTCAACTAATTAATATGCATGCAATCACATTTAATTATGCCAAAACCACCTGACAAATTCATAACTAAACCAACTTAAACTATATATGGTGCGGGAAATTTTGAGATACAATTAAAGGGGGGTATTCTCCTATTAAGTTCCAATTACATTAGTGAAATGATAAGCTTATCTTCCTAGATTCTCACAGCATGATTTGTATTTGAACAATTGAACAAGAACTGAATAAAAAAGGCCATTTCTTTTACATATGTCTCAAGAATCTACAAGTCAAAAAATAGAGCAAATCATTCAATTGAAATGACATCATTGAAAAGGTAAAACA